>PVJL010004874.1:0-119994 GCA_004026885.1 Lyroderma lyra
TCACTTATGTTTTTATGCCAGTGTCAGGTTGACATATCCAGACAGAGTCAGGCTGGCTTAATTCAGCACTTGATCCTCAGCTTTGAAAGCCAGCTTGAATCAATGTGACATAGTCAGTGTGTTGCTCATTCATTAAAGGAGGAGCTGGTCTTTTTCTCCCAAACACTGAGGGCTTGAAGTGCTCAATCATAGTCATTCCACTTCACACTCCCTGGAAGTGCTTTGACTCTGGACCCCTTAAGAGCTCCAGTAGGAACCTGGAGTCAAGAGTAATGAGGTTGAGAAACCAGCTATAATGAGCCCAGGAATGTCCACATACATTACACAAGGAGAACGAAGTGAGAGTAGGCAGGAGAATGAAGGGAAGAAGAGAGAGCTGTGGAGAAGATGGGAAAGTGGGCAGCAATAGGGATAGACATGGAGTGGAGTAGGGAAAACGGAAAGAAGAGATAAAAGAAAAGGAAATACAAAATGAAGGAAAGGGGATATGTCAGAGGACATGTCAGAGTTCATGTCACTCAGGAGAAGTGAAATAGCACTAAGGTTAATCTCAGTGGCTGTTACACTATAAGTATATACATAGGTAAAAATTCATTGGACTATACCCATATGATTTGTATACTGTATTACATGTGTATTATATTTTAACTTTTACCAACATATCAAGCTCTAGGTGTGATCTCAGATTCTGAGGACTCAAAAATAATCCACACACACTAATAGTGAACAAAGTAAAAACAAATAATAGAAGAAAAAAACTATGGCTTCCCTCCCAAAAAGTATGAAATGGCAATGTCTTTTCGTTCTTTCACCCCAGACTTGGTTGCTATCTTAATTATCAAGATATAAGTAACTTGATAGATATATCAATATGAATATAAATAAAAGATTCTGATTTAAAGCACCAAAATACTTCAAACAACACAATATAAAGATGATTTTTTTTTCTTTAGCTCCAGACTAGGAAATACTGAAGATGCTCTTTGATAAAGAAATTACATTCTGAAAATGATTGTCTCCTTCAAGGTCAAAGTTTGTCTTTGGCATTTTGTTGTTAGTATTAAGCCATATTTGTAAAAGGCTTAAGTTCTCCATAAAAGCAGCCATTATTATTATTATTGAGTGCTTCTATAGCTGGAAGTCCTCACAATATTTTATAAGAGAAAGGGAACAAGAAATATTCGTCAACTAAGTTATTGCAGTTGCGGGGTGCTAGGAGGAATTCAGGCCAGTGGCACTTCAAGGTCCTTTGCTGGAGAAACCACATTGATTTAAAGTTGAAGAGTGTAGTGGTCCTTCATGGAATACGTGTAAACCTTTGATATAGAGTCTCTGGGGACAGAGCACTAGGGTGATTTGCTGGATATTGAATTGTTATTTTTTTTTTTAAACAAAAGGGTTGCTTATCAGCCTCCTGGGGAGATTTTCCAAGCTCTTTGTTTCATATAATGCAAGTATGATCCTAGAAGAATAAACTCAACTCTTCTCGCTAACGATGTTGCTGGCCCAAGAGCTGCCTCAATAGAAACTCTTCTCTCATTCTGTCACACTAATGTAACTTTGCCAGAAATCCCTATATATTTCCTAATAATGTCCATTGTGCATTGTTTGAAAATGAAATAAAACTTATTTGTAGTTATGGAACTCACCCAATTTCCAGTCTGTAAGGGCCAAACTTTTAATAAAATCTCCAGTGAGAACATTCAAGCTTTATCAAAAATTTCACTGAATATTATTAATTCATGCAAATCTCCCAAGCCAACCAGTTAAAGTTAAGATTTACCAAGTTATACACAGACATTAATGATTTTAGCAGCATGCTCTAAAAACTGAAAAGACAAAAGTAGCAAACAAGACAGCAACAATTATAACAAAATTACTACTCTAGTATAATAAAATGTCATAACATCTATAAAAGTATCCACTGTTAATAAAAGCTTCTCTTGGTTGCCTTTCATATAGTATTTCTATTTTGAAAGAATTGCTCACTAATTTGACCAAGTTCTCTTACATAGTCTTGAGACAAAATGTTTACATTTTTCTGTGGTGCCAGTTCAGTGTTATGGTACATTTGTACCTGTTTACTGCAAGTGACATCCTGCTCTGCACTGCCGTAGAACCCACTCAATTAATACTCCATCTGATGGATAGTATCATCTCAGAATGTATAGGCAATTGCAGAAAAAGTAAGTTTTACATAGTAATAAAAATAATTTGATCACAATTGATCTATTGGTCTCAAATTTGTGGTCCCCTTGTGCAGACTGAAACATATGAGCTGAGAATCACAGGATACAGTCCTGAGTGAGAATAGTAGAAGGGACTAACATATGAGACATTATGAGGGAACTTGATAACAACTTGATGACAAGTGGGATATGGGGAGTGAAGACAATGACAGCTGTCATAGATTGTCCTAAATGTCTCTCTGTTGCTCTTGGGATATATTTGGAATCTTGACCCTGGACTACAAGGCCTTGTGATATCTGACTGTTGACTCCTGTTCTAACCTCACTTATTACCACTGTACCCCTAGTTTGCTATGCTACAGGAGCCCTGACTTCTCGGTTACCAGAATCCACTAGACTACTTCCCAACTCAGAGCTCCAAATGCTATATCTATGGCATAAATGCCATTTGTCTTGCTTCTTATTGTATTACCTGGTTAATTCAAATAATCTCAAGGCTTCAATTTATGTGCTGTTCTTTCTGCCCCTTAACCGCCAAACTAGGGTAAGATCCCTTAATAGACACCCATATCTTTCTGTACTTAATACAACTATAATGACCTGCTTAACGTGCCTATCTCCACCACTAAATGATAAGCTCCATGAGGGCTGGGACCATGTTAGATTTGCTCACTGCATATCCTAAGAGACTGGCACAAAGCATGGCACTTAGTAGGCTGTTGACACTGTTCAAGAAGCAAGGAAGGATATTTGAGTAAAAAGAAAAAGGTATCTAAAACTTGCAATACTGTTCCCCTCTCTTCTTCACCTGTTATCTGGTTAACTCTTAAGTACCTGCAGGTCTCTGTTTATGTATTGTTTTCTCAGGGATACTTTCCCTGACCAATCTCTGTCACATGTGGTTACTGGAGAATGCGGCCCTTGGCATGGTATCCAAGTTCTTGAAGTCCTGAACAAAGAATTGGATGAGACACAGAAATAAAATGATACAAAAGTGTTTATTAAAAAGTAGAAAGTATACTTTAAAAAGGTAGGAGTGACCTGAACAGGAGAGTGGCTCAAGGGCCCCAAACAATGAGGCTTTGGTAATTTTATTTTCCTAGTGGTAAGGGGTTATGCTTGTTTGGGCGTAGGACCTTTGATTGACACAGGGTTATAACATCACCTTTTTTAACTGTGCATGTTCCTAGCCCTTACTGTGCTGGCATATCAGGTGAGTTGGACGTGTGAGGCATGTTGTGGGGGACAGAGATTGAATTTGTTCTTGCAGCTGGGCAAGCTCAGATAAGCACATGTCTCAAGGTCAGGGCTGCTGTTCCAAGAAACAGTAGCTGTAGCCCTATCAACTCTTTGATTTTGCAACTTGCCAAGTTCAGATAAACTTCATTCTTGTTAGCTCCCTCAAGCTAGTTTTTTGTTAATTCTTTCCTTGTCTCTAATGGCCCGCCTCATGTTAACTCTTTCCCTGTCTCTAATGGCCTGCCACAATGCTGTGACCAACGAGGAAAGTGAATTCTTCATGGTACCAAGTAATTTCCCTTTCAAGCATGGCTAGTTTGAAATGATGATTAGATATTATGGAAATACCACAGACATCAGTTATATGGAGTGATTGGGGCTGCAAATGAAGATTTCAGTACCAATTGCATTCAGTTGTTTTACTAATTTCTAAGACAGAAGATATTATCAGAGGTGGAACCTGAAAAAAATGTATGTTAAGATGTAGAGTTTTAAGAATGAGATCATGTTTAAACTTTCAAATATTTTAGAGAGGTCAAGGAGAACATATATCCTGGAAAGATAATTAGACTTGATGGGCAGGTCACTGGGGAGTGTAGCTTTTACAAAATAATGAGAATGAAATCTAGGTTGCTGGCAATTAAAAAGAGTTAATGAAAATAGCAGGTTATAGAATATTTTTAAAGAAGTTTTGATTCTAAAAATTGAGAGAAGTGAAACAGGAACTAAAAACTTGAGACTAAAGTCAATTAAGGTTTCCAAAATAGGACAATATTAATACAATAAGGCTTTAGGAAAAAACACCTCTTACAGTGGCAAAGTCTGAATTGAGTGAATCTTTTGACCACAAACCTTTTTTAGAAATACTATCCCCTTGGCTTTTACTATGTTATCCTATCTCTCTTCCTCTCCCTTTTGCTCCCTCTCCTCTCTTTCTTTTTTACCTGCCTTGTTCCCTACCCCTAGACTTGTGCTAATCAATAGGTAGCCACAAACACATGCTTATTGAGTACGTGAACTGAATTACATGTACTATAAGTGTAATGGTATGAAAAAGTAATACAAAATATTGTATTAATAACTTTTATTTGATTACATGCTGATGTAATATTTTAGATGTATTTAGGTAAATTAAATATATATTTTTAAAATTAACTTCATGTTTCTATTTACTATCTTTTAATGTGGTTACTAGAAATTCCTTATTACGTATGCGGCTCACATTGTATTTCTATCGACAGCATTGCTAAACTTTATCGTCTATATCTTCCCTGTAGGCTTCAGAAACCACCTCTAGACAATTTATGTATATATATAAGTTTTCTCATACATATATTCAGACCTTTCCTCTGAGCCCCAAATTTTTATATTCAAATTGATAATTAGACGTCTCCTTTTAGAAATCTCAAAGGCACCGCATACTGAGTATGTGTGAAATTAAACATCTCCTACTCTCCTCTTTCCCTAAACTCGCTTCTCCTCTAGGGTTCCCAGTCTCAACGAATGCCACCAACACTCTGTTGCAGAAGCTAGAATTTAGATTCTTCTTCTTTGAATCCTCATTTAATCTATTGTAAAGTCCTGCTCATTTTACGTCATAAAGATTTCTCCACTTTGTCCTTTCCACTCATCTCCAGGAGCACTTTCCTGGGCAATTTCAATAGTTTGTCCACATTTAATTTTGCTTCATGCTTCAGCAAGAATTAAGTTATAAAATGTAAATCTCATCATGTCAGGCTTGGTTATAAAAACTTTCCATGGATTCTTATTGCTGTTAGAATAAAGACCCAAATTTGTAATATTATTTACAATACCCACACATTATGTGTCCCCTGCTTATCTCTCCATCCTCCCTTCCACCATTTCCCTCACTAACTCACCTTACCTCACTGACCCTTGTTCAGTGCCTTGAAATTTTCACGTTTCCTCCAGAAACAAGGCTTTAGTATATGTTCTCCTCACAACTTACCTACTCCACCTTTCCCTGGTAAATTTCTCTCAGCCTCCAGATTTCAGCTCAGTCATCAGCTCAGTTTTTTTGAGGGACAGGAGGCAGATACCATATCTGCTCTTGTTTATTGCTTAACCACAGTATCTAGCATTGTGGTTAGCATAAAGTAGACACACAATATATTTGAATAAAATGATACAAAATAAATGTGTTTGTGTGTGTATGTGAAAGGAGAAAGAAATAAAGGAAGAAAAAAGGAAAGAAGGGAGAAAAGAAAGAAGGAAGGAAGAAAGGAAGGAAGGAAGGATAGAAGGAAGGAAGGAAGGAAAAAAAGAAGGAAAAGAAAGCAAGTTCCATGTCTCTAGTTATGATTTTTCTATTGAGCACAGCTTAGTCTACCACTTTCTATCTCTTAATTCTTATGTGTGTCTTAGAGATTCTGAATTTTACTCTGCCTACAATAAATTCAAAGACCCTATCTTATACTGAATGCCTTTAGAACTTCCCCTGAACAATTATTAATACTTGATTATGAATAGCTGTTTCATCCAACATATTCAACATTTATTGTAGGCAGAGGATGTCAAAACTGGATCAGTCATTGAGTAATAACCCTATAATGTAGTTATGAGTACCAAATTCTCTAATAATACACCCTACACTCTAAGTGAACTAGGGACTACTTTCCATTCTTCAATACTTCATAAGTTTTTATGCCTCTGACACTTTGCTTAGCATTTTCTTTTCAACTTTACTCTTCTGAGAAAATGTTGACATATCTTTCAAGGCCAAGGTCAAATGTCTTCTCATGGGTAGTCTGCAATAAAACACCCTCTATTGTTGTGTGTGTGTGTGTGTGTGTGTGTGTGTGTGTGTGTGTCTGCTTGATATAGATGCTGGGCCTAATTGTAAAGTATTGTAATACAATTGCTCTGTTGAGGTAGTTAAGATCGGAAACTCCCCTGAAGAGGTGGACATTCCTACTGTCAATCATATGGGGAAGAGCTAAGCCCTCAAACAAGAAATCAGGAGTGGAGCTCTGGCCTACTCTTCTGTCCTTTATACTATTGAAAATAGAACTCCTGAGAGTGAGCCATACCTAAACTTCCCACTGACTGGGAACAGACAGAATCTGCCTCTCAGAGGTAGCCTTGGAGATAGATAAGGAGGTCTCACTATAAGGAACAAGATGAGCAACTCACTCATGTAAACCAGATTGTCAAGATCAGTAGCTTACAGAATATTTCAACACCCTGCTCTGTCACAATCAGTTATAAAATGCCTGGTAATTAATGCATTCCAAATAATAAAGTACCATAATTTAATATGATTTACTTTTTATATAATTAGAGTGAATTCCAGATTATCTTAATAATACCTCCTCACTCCTTTACATTATGATAGGATATCTTGAATGGGAGAAAATGAAGAGGAATCATAGCCAAGCCAGTGAGTAATGGCTCTTTCATTACATGATAAGTCCATGGGAGTATGTCACCCAGTCAACACTGTCTGCCAATTTGCTTTCTCAATGTGGAGAAAGGGTTGAGAACCACTCTTCTAGTTGGATGTTACTAAATTTTGTTTCCCAATCATTATCTTCAAGTCTAGTAAAGGCATGTACAAATGATTCTTCTTAATCTTCTCTGTGCTTCAAAGAATCATTTGGGTGAGAGTGAATGAAAGGACAATGCCCTTTTGTGGTCACCATGGTTTTGGCAGCAATGGTGACTACTTCCCTAGTGGAAAAATGAGTATCTGGGAACAAGTTTGTGGGCTGTGGAGATTAGCTCCTCCCACAAGGAGATTACACTCTATTGCCAAATTTCAGTGTTATTTTATTATGGAAAGGGCAGTTTTCTTACAGAAAGCTTTTTCTAACACTCTCAGGCAAATTTAGTCATTCCCATTTGTTCTTCCATAGCTCTGAATGAATGATTGTACTATATTACATCACTTTGCATTCTAATTATTTGTTTACTTGACTGCCTTCTCAGAAGTCACAGCAAATAGGGATTGGGCCTTATAGTTCCTTGAATTACTATTGCTTATTAGTACTATGCTTGGCATTGTAATAAGTACTATCAACTCTTGATCAAACATAACCAAAAAAGCAAACATTGATCACCTTGAATTTGAAATCTTTTTTGTTGTCTTGGGGTTTTTAAATAATAATCTCAATTTATGTTATTTTTTATTCCACACTTTTAATCTCACATGATACATAAGGGGCACTCAAACATTTGTTAATTAATTTATCATTTATGCCATACCAACATATAAAATGTGGCATAACAAACAAAGCAATGAGTCATATACGGAGTTGTTTTTCTGAAACTCAGATTTGATAGCCCTTGACAAATTTATTCAGAGCTTACTAAAAATTCAAGCTCTTGATTTGGCATTCTGATCTCATCTTTTCCAGGATACTTCCTGTAATTTCTACACCACTGCATTCTATTTACACCAGGCATTTTGTATGCTAGATAATCTGGTTTAATATAAATCTGAGAGTCCCAGAGGCCTGTTTTCCAGTCATGCTTCTCTTTTCTGGCTTCCTATTCTCCCTAGATTATTTTATAAATTTCCAAGGCTTTAAATGTGTATATTAGCATATTCAATTGCCTCTTCCACATCTCCACTCAGATAATTGATAAGCATCTCAAACATTACATGGGTTAAGATAAAACTCATTTCTAAATCTAGGCCTCCCCACCCAAGAAAGTATTTTTCCTCCAGCCTCCATCAAGTAGATAAATACTAACAGCTTCCCTCAGGTGATCAAAGCAAAAAATCTAGGCATTTTCCTTGCTAGTTTCTTTTACCTCCTCATACCTTCTCCTCAAATATAAATCATCATTATATCCTATTGACTCATCCTCAAAAACATAACCCAAATCTATCTACATTTCTCTACATCCACTACTATCTTAATTCTGAACTACTACAATATCCTCCTAGCTGATATCCCCACTTCAATACTTACACTTACCCTTCATGATTTCTTTTATGAAAAATTGGTAGAGTATTCTTCTTTAAGTATAAATAAAGTTATGCCATTTCTCTGCTTTAAAAAAAAAAACTCTGGTTTGGTAGGCAGAATATAGCACCCCCACCCCCACCCCAAATACACTCATCCTAAACCTCGGGAGGTGTGACTATGATGTTAGGTGGCAAGGGGTAATTAAATGGATAATTAAATGATACCGGATTATCTAGTGGCCCAATGCGATTTTTATCTGAAAAGCACTGAAAGCAACAAAGGAACAAGACAAACAAACAAACAAAAACCTATGAACACAGACAATAGTTTAGTGGTTGCCAGAGGGTAAGCGGGTAAAGGGAATGGGGCGGGGGGGTCAAATAATGGTGGTGGAAGGAAAACCTACTCTGGGTGCTGAGCACACAATGCAGCACACAGACGATGTATTGTAGAACTGTGCACTTGAAACCTACATAATTTTACTAACCAATATCACCCCAACAAATTTAATAATAAAATTTTTTAAAAAGAGGTGGGAAAGGTGCTACTTTATGACCTCTGTTAACATCACAACTTCTCTCTTCTGAGGCAAAAATATCTTAGCTCATTTTTTACTTCCTCTACAAAGACTTTGCTGACCTATCCAGTGGGATTTTTTTCTTCCCACTTAGTACTTTATATTCAGATTGCTAAGAAAAATAAATGGTATTAACTCAAATGAATTAAAATTGAAACATGGTCCTTAAAATTTGCCTAGAAATGAACATTTGCCTGACTCTCTAGGTCTCAAAAGATAAATTTAATTATTCCAATTTAGTATGCTTGTAATGTTTAAAAGATTAGGTCTCTCAGGTTATACTCTGATGTCAATGCTAAGTAAATCCCCTTAGAATTATTTAAAATACTTGAAGCATTCTCTACCAAGGACATAAATATTATCATTGACCTGTTGATAGAAATATTTTCCAAAACTATCAAAAAGATAACTTTGTATTTCTGGATCTACTTTAAAAAACCATCATCAGGCAACCAACTACCTTTATAAAATTCTTATCAGGGAAATCCATGTGAGAATGTATTTAAATTTTTATTGACCTTCAGAAACATTTGCTCCTTTAGGATCTTTAAGGATTTTTGTCTTTACAATTCTTATTTTTCAATTTTTTTAGTTTCTTAAACTTTTTCCTTGAACCTAAAGTCTATTGTATCAAAAAGCACTAGTTAAATTACTATAATTCACTTGTATACTTCTGAATTCAAGAAAAGCCTCAAGAAAAATCTAAATTTAGCAAAAACAAATAAGCAAAGACACGTTTATAATAGAAACAGAAAACATTAGTGAAGTTTTTGAAACCTCTTCAAATGATGTTTGCCATATAACTTACAAATTAACAGATGAAATGGATTAATAACCTCTACAATAAAATGGTGTTAAATTGTTTGGGTTAAACATTGCCCATGTATTAAGCAAATTATGTAAGGAAGAAACATAATTTCAAACCATTCTTCTAAACTCCTGATGTAATTTGAGGGAGCATTCTAGTTTCTTTTTTGATTTTTAGAGAAATTAAATATCAATATAAAACTAACTTCTGTCTGATTAATTATCAACTAGAAAAACTGAAGGAACTCTTACTATATGTGTCTTCAAACTGGTAAGCCTAAGAAATTTACTGAAAAAATTATTCAAATAACACTTATATAGACTTCTCTTTTTTATTATTAAATCTATTGTGGTGATATTGGTTAGCAAAATTATATAGGTTTCAAGTGTATAATTTTATTGTGCTGAAATATACATAACAAAATTAACAATTTTAACCGTATTCAAATGGCATTAAGTATATTTATATTGAGCAACCATCCTCATCATCCACATTCATAACTTTTTCAACTTCCCAAATTGAAACTCTGTATCCATTAAACAATAACTCTCCATTCTTCCCTCCCCCTGACAACTATCATTCTTTCTGTCTCTATGAATTTTACTACTTTAATTCACATACGTGGAATCATACAATATTTGTCCTTTTTTTGTCTAGTTTGTTTCACTTAGCACAATGTCATCAAGGATCATCTATTTTTTAATTAACATGTCAGAATTTCATTCCTTTTTAGAGCTAAATAATATTCCTTTGCATGTATATATCACTTTTCGTTCAACCATTCATCTACCAATGGACATTTCAGTTGTTTTCACCTTTGGCTATTGTGAATGCTGCTATAAATGGGTATACAAAAATAGTCTTTTAAACAAGATTGTTAATCAGGATATATATATAGCCTGAAATTTGGGGGGAATGCTGATACAAATTGCTGATGCTTAAATTATGAATCAAGTTTACCTCAACCATATAGAAGAACCCATATAAAAGAATATTTCTCAAGACCTTACAAGCTATCATTATGCATCTAATCTGATGTTTTTCTTGAAAATATGCTAAATAAATGTTAAATAAATACCTAAAAAGGTAATAGCTTCAGGAAATTATACTTTCCCAGAATTGGGCATGCACCAAAATCCATGTGACATGTGAAAACATGGAAGAAGTTCTTTGTCCTACTGAGCTAGAAAGAGCTCAACAGTTGAATTGGGCATATTATAAATTAGTACCTCATTTCTCCACATTTTTTTTTCTCAACAGAGAAATCAAGAATGACTGAAGAAAACCATACAATGAAAAATGAGTTTGTCCTCACAGGATTTATAATAGTTCACCCAGAGCTGAGGATACTTCTCTTTGTGGTATTCATTGCTATCTATCTGATCACCAGGGTGGAGAATCTTGGCCTGCTGATATTAATTTTAAAAGAGTATCAACTTCACATCAGTGTATGTCTTTTTGGGCAATGTTGGTCTTGTAGATTCTTGCTGTGCCTGTACCATTACTCCTAAGATGTTAGGGAACTTCTTTTCTGAGAACAGAATGGTTTCCCGGAACAGAATGGTTTCTCTCTTCGAATGTATGGCACAATTTTATTTTCTTTACACTGCTGAAACTGCAGACTATTTTCTTCTGGCAGCAATGGCTTATGATCATTATATAGCCATAGGCAGCCCACTGAAGTACCACACCATATCAAAGAAACGATGACCACAGGGACCTACATAGTTGGAAACGTGTATTGCATGATTCATGTAGGGCTTTTATATAGATTTCTGTAGATCTAATCATATCAACCACTTTTATTGTGATATTCTTGCTTTATACCGAGTATTCTTTGTTGACCTTGATGTCAATGAATTGGTACTATTTATCTTTTCAGGCTTGATTCAAGTATTTACCATTGGTAGTGTCTTAATATCTTATCTCTACCTTCTCTTTACCATTTTCAAAATGAAATCCAAAGAAGGAAGGGTCAAAACCTTTTCTACCTATTCATCCCACATTTTATCTGTTTTATTATTCTATGGATTTCTTTTTTTATGTACATTAGTCCAAATCAACTTAGAGAAGGAGATAAAGATAAAGATATGCCACCTGCTATTTTGTTTACAATAGAAGTTCCTTTACTAAATCCTTTTAGTTATAGCCTGAGAAATAAGAAAGTAATGTGTTCTGAGAAAAATTCTAAAAAAAAAATTCTCAAGAAAGTTTGAAAATAATGACATCTACTGTAGCCTAATAACTTAAATGCAGAAAAAAATTCCAAGTGCAATTATACAGGGAAAATGCACAAATTACATATAAAATATTTTAAGATGCCATAATAAAATTAATTTAAGTAGTAATACATAAAGAAAAAATATACAGGAAGGAATAAACTACACTAAATCTTAACTCAAAATAATAAAAATAAAAACCAAACTGAATTCATTCAAGAAACAACTTAGTATGTTGCCAAGCTCATGGAATGGGTAGCATCAGGGATTATCAGCATTCAAAAGAAAAACATATCTGAATAAAACTAGAAAAAAATAAAAATTTAAAAAATTGTCACACTAAAGAAAAGAGAAAAACAATAAAACAAGCAGTTATAAATATAAAGAAGAATTATATTAAACACTTGTACTCAGCTCACTTTAATATCTTGAAGCATGAACACTACAGTTAAGCTAAACTTGTGTAAGGGCATGTGAGCCTTCAACCAAAAAAATCAGGACCATGAGTGACAAAGTTGAGGTAAGTGAATTTTGAGGATGATGTTTTAATAGCATTTGGGGGAACACTACTGTAGTTAGGAAAGAGGTAGTGAGGAAGTGAAGGTATCAAAAGTGAATAATGTATTTTCAATTTGAAGTTCCTATGGAGTTGAATGATTAAACACAGAATGTCAATTTTCAACAGTAGTTACCTTTAGAGATGCCATAACATAAAGTTTCAGGCATGTAGTCAAACCTTATGTAGGATTTGAAGTTATTATCAGTCAGCTTGTCTAAACTTCTCTCACTTCTCAGAGATAAGGAAGAGGTTCAACAATGGGACATTGCTATATAAAATATAGACATGAAAAGTATCATTGTTCAACTGCGTGTAGGACTTATATAAAATAATTTATGTTTTCTTCTTTTCACCATTGCAAAACCTGAAGTTGTGGAATGTGAATGGAACTAAATGATCTTAATGAGACATAGTGAAAGAATTACTTTCCAATTTTTCATTGATCATAGATTCATTGAGAGCCTGCTATTTGAAAGCACTACTCTAGAGAAGCTGGGATATATCAATTAACAAAATACCAGTTTTTCCATCTTCTTAAATAAGATAACATTATTATAATTTAAATAACTAACTTTTGGATCAAAAAGGACCCGCATAGAGTAAAAGAAAATTTCTCTCTTCACTTCTTCTCTTGATGTTCTGCCGTCACATCTAAATTCCCAGAAGGCAATGATCATGTTGCAGGAAGGTCTAGGCTAGCCAGGCACCTGAGTTTGACTTCACATGGAAAATCAAAATGTTGAATCTATTTAGAAAAAGAGGTGGGAATGTAGATAAAGTATTTCCAATTCCCTAATGCACAAATACAAAATTATAACCATGTGGTCCCTATTTATAACCTCCAGAAAAATCTAATTTAGCTCATTGTTTATAAACTGACATTTCAAAATTTGAAATAGACAAAATTTAACAGTTCTTTAGTTGTTTTAAACTTAATCTTCATTAAATTAGGATTTACCCAACCTTCCTTCCTTCCTTCCTTGGTTGTATCTAAGTATAGGTACTTGCCTAATATCATAGCATTGAAGACAAGTGTGATCATGTTACAGATTGAGTTTTGTCCATGCTGCTTCTCTATGATGTTTGATCCTCTCTGACTCTCTGGTTATCTCAGGCCACCATCAGTTTATGCATTTGCATTCATGTCCAGTCCTTAGGATAGACTTGGAAGCATTCCAAAATGTCAACTTGTCAAGTTCACAAGGCTTAAAGTCTGTTGGCTCGGTCACTCTTGTTCTTTCTCTGCTAATTTCTGAGTAAATTGTCTTGACCACCTCCTTTAGGATATTCTAAAAATGATTTAAGAACATGGAGGGAAAAAACTGGCATTTTGGTGACTGACACATCCCAGCACCTAGTTGAAAGAAGAGTCCAGGAAAAGTTGAAAGGCACTTTTGATGACACACAGTACAGGTATGACACAGAATTTTTCAACCTTTCATGGGTCTCTCCAGATCTCTTTTATCCATAGATCTCCAGACTTCTGTGAGCATTTGATTGTCTCCTCACCTCCTTTCCAGGACAGCCCCTGGGAATTTACGTCACAAAGCCTCATCTCAAAGAATACAAAGTTTTCTCCTCTGAATCCTCTTCCCCCACCCCAATTCACTGACTCCTTCATATTTCTAGGGTGATATCTAGCTCTTACATCATTATATTAATCAATATACTTTTATGGAATAAATTTTGACTCTGGAACAGTCTTCAAAAGTGAGGCTTTCTTTTCATCTATTTTCACTATCTAGATTTGCAATAGTATGTTTATGAAGGGAAAAGGTGAAATTAACATTGTTGTGCTCTGGTTTCCCTCTCTTAAAGCAATAACCCTGGACTGCACAAGCCATTGTTTGAAATGGTAGGAAGGATCATTGGGTAAAATAGATTACAGGCAGGTTTCATCTAAGTGTTACTGGCTATAGGGAGAAAAATGCCATAAAATGAACGCTTTTAAAATCTTGACCAATATTTCATAGTAAGTGGAGAAAAAAAGATTTGTTTAGGACTTCACTTTGAAAAATTTTTAAAAACAGAAGGAAATAAATATTGTATTTCATATTTAGCCAAATTTTAATTGTAATCACAAATGGGTATTAATTTCACAAACAAAGAATGAATCAAGTGTCAAGTGTTTTCCTTGGTATTATTTTCCAGAAAATAAAAGTATTATAACTAACAATTTTTACTTAACTTTTGAATTCAATGAATAATAGCAATGGAGAAATTTTGGGAACTATTCAAAGGTTCCACCAATTTTCCCAAAGGCCCTTCTTCATACTTATTGTACAAATTCTTACCTTTGAAAATGTTTTTATTTTTCTCACTTATTCACTTTTTAACTGTTCTAACTCTACCAGATCCTAGTTATCAATGGAAGTTTACATTTCTTTCAAGTAGTTCTTGAACTCCACATTCATCATCTTTGAAGTTTATCACACCTTTCTCAAGATCACATCACGTTGAATTTGAACAGTTTACTATATCAGAAAATCATTGAGTAAGTAAGATATTGGCACAATGGATGAAGATAGTGGTGTTAAGCAGGGAGGGATGTTTAAGAGAAAATTAGTAAGTGGTTAGTTCATTCAGGAGTATTTCTTTATTATTACAAGTCTTGCTTTCCTAAGAAAGCATTATCACTTCAGGAACTTGCAAACTCATACTAGGGTAACCAGAACCTCTGTGTTAGTTCATCAGTCAATACAAAATGATACCTCTTTATATATACAAAGATTAACATTTCAGCAAATTTTTAGATGTTTTTAATGCTTTCAATACTTTTTTTTTTACATTTTAATTACTGGGGTTTTACCTGAATCTTAATACGCTATTTTCTGTTACCAGAATGAATTGCCAACTTCCTGAGCATCCAGAGTTCGTTAAACTGAAGAATATTTATTCTGTGTATTCCATTCATGTCCCTTCTACACATCAATCTTCTTTAGGATTGTGTTAGTCCTCATATCCTACCCATTTCCAGCCCAGAAAGACTGCTCTGAAGTTGGCATTGCTTATTGGTGCAGGCTTATTTATCAGTAGCCAGTTTCAACACATGGTTTTAAATATTGGTTCATAAATGATGCTAAGTATCAGAGAGGCAGAATGTAATATCTATAGCCCATTCAATTCTAGAATCATATTAAATATTAAAACTTAATCTTCAGTTTAATATCATAACTCTCAGGTTATATATTTAATCTGTAAATCTATCTGATTCCACTAATATGAGATATCAAAAGTCATCAAACTCATAAAAAATAGAATGATGGTTGCTAGGGATGGGGAAGAGAAATGAGGAATTACTGTTTAATGGGTATGGGGTTTCACTTTTGCAAGTTTAAAAAGTTCTGAAGATCTTTCACAATAATTTGAATATACATAACATTACTGAACTATACACTTAAAAATGGTTAAAAGGGTAAATTTTATCTTATACGTTCTTTACCACAATTAAAAAATAAACAAAACTTAAAAAAAAAGATGTGACTATATTTGGATGATGTGCAAGGGAGGGAAAAAAAATCTGTGTTTAGTAGATAATTATTCCTATATCATAGCAAAAAAATTAATTCCCTGCATTGTTGGATGTGCCTGACTCTTGATTATCTTTTAGAAATTTAAAACTAATATGAATTTTTCTATAAATTTGAAGCTTTCATTAATTTGTTTATTAAAACAAAAATTTCACTAAATAAAGATGTAATTTTTCCATTGACTTTTTAAGGAAAGCAAGCTTGTTAATGGATTGGGTTCACTCATTCTTTGAAAAAATATTTATTAAGATGTTTGTAGCACTAGCTTTGTGTATATGAGGTAGGAAAAAATGTATGCTGTGATACAAAACAATATAAATATACAATGTAGCATAGTAATTATATTTATTAAAAATATTTTATGTGTATATACTTAGGTTTCATCTTCTATAGGTCACAAATCACAAGTAGGAGAAATGATATTTTACTACAACATTTACATTGTACTGGTATCATTAACAATTCACTAATACTCTGTGGATCTTATAGTTAATGAATAAACACTTTTAAAACTTTAGAAAATTGGATTTTAAAAATGATTTTAAAAATATATGTAACATTTTCTTTATGACTCTATAGTAACAATGACAATATGTTTAAAAATATTTCTTAAGGAAATATTTACTCATTAACTATTCAAACTCTTAAAAATCAAACATATCTCATGGACATTAAATGGATAATAAAAGAATATTATGAGCAACTCTATGTCAATAAATCTGATAACCTAGATAAAATGGACCAATTCCTTGAAAGACACATTCTCCCAAACTCACACAAACAGAAATAGACAATCTAAATAAATTTATATGTATTAAAGAACTAAATCAATAATTAATAACCTTCTAAAACAAGAAAGCACCAGGCCCAGATAGGTTGAACTGATGAATTCTACCAAACATTTAAGGAAGAAATTATACCAATTCTTTACAATCTCTTTCACAGGACACAAACATTGGGAATACTTTCTAACTTGTTCTATAAGGCCAGCATTGCTCTAATACCAAAACTGAAAAAGATACTGTAAGAAAATGTAAGACAAATATCTCTTATGAACACAGATGTAGAAATTCCCAACAAAAATACCAGAAAATTGAATCTAACAACATATAAAAAGATTATGCACCATGATCAAGTGGGATTTTTCCCAGGTGGGAAAGGTTTCCTCAATATTTAAAAATTAATTAATGTAATCTATCACATCAGTAGGCTAAAGAAGAAAAGTCACACAATAACCTTAACAAATGCATAAAAAGCATTTTGCAATATCCAACACCTACTAATAATAAAAAACTCTAAGTAAAGTAGGAATGGAGAAAAACTTCCTCAACAGGATAAAGAATATCTACAATAAACCAACAGCTAACATCATATTTAATAGTAATAAACCTAAAGTTTCCCCATTAAGATCAGAAGAAAAACAAGAAAAAGAACTACAGCTTCTCAATATTGTACTGGAAATACTAGCTAATGAAATACAACAAGAAAAAATATATAAGGGTTACAAATTGAGAAGAAAGAAAATTACCTTTATTCTCAAATGACATGATTGTCTACGCAGAAAATTTGAAAGAATTAACAAAAATTATTAGAATTAATAAGCAATTATAGCAAAGTTGCAGGGTACAAGGTTAATACAAGGTTAAACAAAGGTATATTTAGAAGTATTGCTTTCCTATATACCAGAAATAAACAAACACTATTTGAAATTAAAAACACAATAAATTTACATTGCATTATAGTATCCATAAAATGAAATACTTAGGTATAAAACTAACAGAATATGTGTAAGATCTATATGAGAAAAACTATCAAACTCTGATGAAAGAAATTAAAGAACTAAATCAATAAAAAGATATCTCATGTTCATGGGTAGGAAGTCTCAATGTTGTTAAGGTATCTCAACTTGATTTATAGATTAATTGCAATCCCAATAAAAATCCAGTCAAGTTATTTTGTGAATATTGACAAACTGATTCTAAAGTTTATAGGAAGAGGCAAAAGGCCCAGAATAGCTAATGCAATATTTAAGAAGGAGAATAAAGTTGTAGGACTTTGATACTTACTATAAAGCTACAGTAATCAAGACAGAGTGGTACTGGCAAAAGAACAAATAGATCAAAGAACAAAACAGAGAGCCCAGAAAAAGATCCATATAAATATAATCATAAGATCTTTGACCAAGAAATGAAGGCAATGCAATGAAGTCAAGATAGTCTTTTCGACAAACAATGCTGGAACAACTAGATATCAACTTGCGAAAAAATGAGTCTAACAGACCTTACACCCTTCACAAAATTAACTCAAATGTATTACAACCTAAAGAAAAAATTAAGTATTATAAAAACTCTTAGATAATAATAGGAGAAAATCTAGGTGATTTGGGGATTGGTGATGACTTTTTAGACCCAACATCAAAGGCATAAGTCATAAAAGAAAGAACTGATAAGATGGACTTTATTAACAGTAAAAATTTCTGCTTGTGAAAGACACTGTCAAGAGAATGAAAAGGCGAGTCAAAGATGGGGAGAAACTATTTGCAAAAGGCACATCTGATAAAATACTATCCAAAGTAGACATAGAACTCTTAAAAGTCAACAGTAAAACAACGAACAACCCAAAGACTTTAAAAGACACCTCACCAAAGAAGATATACAGATGGCAAATAAGTATATGAAAAAATGCTCCACATCTTATGTCATCAGAGAAATAAATGCAAATTAAAACAACAAGAATCAATGACAAACCTATTAGAATGGCCAAAATCTAGAAAAGTAACACCACCAAGCATGTGGAATAACAGGAACTCTCATTGATTGCTGGTGGGGATGCAAAACGAACAACTACTTTGGAAGAGAATTTGGTGGTTTCTTTCAAAACTAAACATACTCTCACCATACCATTCAGCAATCACACTCCTTGGTACTTACTCAAGAGTTGAAAACATATCCACACAAAACCTGCACATGTTTAATAGCAACTTTATGCATAATTGGCAAAACTTGGAAGCAACCAAGATGTCCTTTAGTTGGTGAATAAAAAAATAAATTGTGATATGTCTAGACAATGGAATATTATTCAGTGTTAAAAGTAAATGAGCTCTGAAGCCATGAAAATACATGGAGGAAACTTTCACGCATATTACTAAGTGAAAGAAACTAATCTGAAAATTCTACATTTGTGTAATTTTAAATATATGACATTCTGAAAAAGCCAAAAAACTCTGGAGACAGTAAAATGATCAGTGGTTGTCAGTGTTTAGAGCCAAGGGATGAATAAATAGGATGAACACAGAGGATTTTTAAGGCAGTTAAAATACTCATGTATGATACTATTAATATAATGGTGGATACATATCCTTATAAACTTGTCCCATAGAATGTACCATACCGAGGGTGAACCCTACTGTGAACAATAGACTTTGGGTAATAATGTGTTAACAAATGTAATGCATGCACCACCCTGATGGGAATGTCGATGATGGGGTAGGTTATGCATGTGTGGGACCATGGGGTAAATGGGAAACCTCTGTACCTTACGCTCACTTTTGCTATTAACCTAAAACTGTTCTAAAAATATAAAGTCTATGAAAAAATTTTAAAAATTTAAAAAATCAAACACAGTTGGTAACACACACATGATTTAAGTTCAGCTCTGCCTAACCAAGTACTCCATGGTTTACCAGCAAAGATTAGTCTTTTTGTTCCCTCAAATTCTCCCTCTTGTTTCTGGTTGCTGCTTTTTTTTTTTTTTTTTTTTTTTTTTTTTTTTTTTTTTTTTTTTTTTTTTTTTTTTTTTTTTTTTTTTTTTTTTTTTTTTTTTTTTTTTTTTTTTTTTTTTTTTTTTTTTTTTTTTTTTTTTTTTTTTTTTTGCTATCTATACTCATTATGTGGCTAAGCTGAAAAAGTTCAGATTGTGTTTGGTACAAACTCTTCAATGTGGCCTCTTCTTACCTTCTCTGAGAAATAACAAATAAATGGCAGTTCTAATTTTCACCTACAACTGACTGTAAAACATAGCCTTCTCCTCATTTTTCTGTCTCCCTGTTTTCTGCTTGTCCACAACTTTTCAGATGTACAAAACCTGTCCTTTTATTTGGACAATATATTTTAGAGGTTTACAATAGGCAAAGCACTAAAGTAGATTCTGGGTGAAAAGACACCCCCTTTGTGAAACTGCATTATGGCAAGCCAAAGAAACAAATATAGCTGGGGTTCCTTACAGCATGGCTAATAGGTTCTAAGAATGAGTGTGCCAAAAGAATAAGGCAGAAGGGCATGACATTGTGAAGGCCTAGTTTTGGAAATCACATAACTGGACTTCCACTGTACCTTAATCATTGAGGCAGTCACGATATTTTATTTATATTCAAGGAGAGGGGACATTGACTTGATGGGAAGAAAGGGTGTCAACATCTCACTGTAAGAAGAGCATGTGGAATGAGATATATATGATGGAGACCCCTCCCTCCTGATTGGAATTATCTTCTGGAGGGTGGGCCTCTTGTAGTACAGTCTTCGCCTTCCAGGTGAGTGTTCTAGGAACCCATAGGCATAAGTGTACCCCAGTTGGCATTGTTGTGAAAGGCTCATTGAATGTTTTTTGGCTTCAGTGAATGTTTTTTGGAGATTCAGTCTTTCAATGCATTTGGTCATTTCATGATGGGTAATTTACATGAACAGAATTTGGCATAATGCACTTGCCCATACCACACTGAGTGTTCAGCAGTTTTGACCAAAAATAGCATGACCCCCATGCCCCAACCTCCCTATTCACCTGACCTTGCCCCAATTAACTTTGTTTCCCTGGATGAAAAAAGTCCTTAAAGGGAAATGTTTTGTTGATATTGGAAGAGGTAAAACAAAAAAGTGGCAGAAACACCAAAAGCCATCAAAATCAATGAGTTTAAAAATTGTTCTGAGCAGTGGAAAAAGCATCTCAATAGGTATATTGCATCAAAGAGATTACTTTGAAGGTGACTGAAGTTTAAACATGTAAGAATAAGTACACAGTTTTTTATAAATCAATTCTGGGTTTTTTGGGTCCCCTTTCATACTGTGTTGGTCATCATAATTTAAACAATTTACAGAGGTTAGGAAGAGTTAAGAAAGACAATAGAGTAAGGGTTGAAAATACATCGAAGGCTGGGTTTGGTGGGAGAAAGCTAAGGACTGCTTAGTACTCATTCTTTGTAAAATTTGTTTCCCCTGGATAAATGTAAGATGACTGTTGATGTTTCCTAGCTCACATCTCTGCAATAAGCCAAAATACTATGAAAAAAGTACAATTGTTATGCTCATGGTCGAGTCACTTTCTCAATGTCCTACAGTAGTATTTGTGATTTTAACCCCAGCAAACTACTAAACCCATATTCTCAATTATCACATAAGAAGTCACAAAAGATTATCTTGGGATGGCACAGAATTGTTTAGCCCATACAGTGCAGAACAGCATAGTGCTTTTTAAAAATTAATTTCCAAGATTTAAAAATCAAAAAAAATATTTATAAAAGCAAGTTTTAACTTCTCTTGAAAAGTTCTTATTATGTCACCTGCATTACCTCTCTGAGCATTTGAATGAGTAGCATTGTGTTACTGCCTCTCACCACACTTCATTATTTCAATAATTAAAGTAAAAACATTTTCCAACCTGCTATTATAAGCTATAAAATATGCTGACTGGAACAATTTCTTACTGTCTCAGCCTGTTATAGTGAAAATGCTAATAAGGATATGACCAAAAAGGCCCAGAAGGGATAATTTATTAATTCACTGATTAATATAGTCATTTAGTGGTTTATTTAAAAAGCAAAATACTTATAAGTACCAATAAATAAGTTAATACATTAATTCAGTTTTTAAAAGGAAAATCTCATAGACAGTTGTTGAGTTGTACATTTTTAACAAAATTATTTTCAGTTTTTTGGGGCAGGAGGTTTAGGTATAAACTTGATAGAAACAGGCTAGAACAACAGTAAACATAATTTATTTTAAATAAATACCCTATGTTATCTTTTATTAATTCTGAATTTATTATTTAACTTATTTTAAATTATCTTCATCTCTTTGTATTATAATTTTGTTTTGTTTTTCTTGGTGAATCAGTTCATTCCCAGGAGACAGAGACAACAAAACTAGTTGGTCCTGTTTAATGTATTAACCAAAAAAGCAATTTTCTTTCATAAAGGAATGAAAGCCAAATCCTAATGTGAGAAAGAGTATATTATCAAATTAGTATGCTAATTTTGAAGAAAGGAGTCATTATATATTGATAGCACTTATAGATATATGTTCCTTTAATACTCCCTTTAGAAGATAATGATAAAAGAACATGCATGAAATAAAGCAAGATTGAGTATCAATTTCTGACAGTGTAACACAGGATAACCTCAGGTGTGAATCAAATTTGGGTGGGGTTCAGAAGTTCAAATCTCAATACTGGAATGACATCTTTGACCTCTTTCAGGGCTTTTTTGGCTTCTCTGGACCACAGAGGTGCAGAGATTCTTTTTGTGGAGGGATAAATAAAGATGAAGATAAGAATGAAGAAAAAGAAGAAGCCTCATGGTGCTGTGAGATCTTGAGGTTTGAGGGTCCCTAGCCCTCTGAGGAATGTGGCTTTGGCTTCGGCTTCAGCCCAGGAGGAAGGATGCATTCCCATGACAACTTTGGCTTTGATGCCCTTGTACAGAATTTCAATAACATCTTCAGTGAGATAGTGGCCTAGACTTTCCCTTCCCATCCTTTTGGACTTCCAGGGTCCTGAGTCAAATACATATGGTGAGTAATGGCAAGAGGACCAGATGCTTCTAGACTCAATGCTTATGTATCCAGATAGTCACCAGTCTAGAATTTGGGAGGGTGGGTATCCTTGGAGAGTGATGTAAGAACTGACTCTCTAAAACCAGTACCAGACTATGGCTCCCAGAGACCGTTTCATAGGTTTGATGATATGTTGCCTGTGACACCCATTGTAGAGTCAGAGAGAACAAGGATCTTTTTCTACTGTTAAATTTGTTGGGGTGGCATTGGTTAGCAAAAATTACATGGGTTCCAAGTGTACAATTCTACAGTGCATTGTCTATGTGTTATTATGTATTCACCACCCAGTCAGTTCTCTTTCCATCACCATATATTTGACTTCCCCTCCCTCCTCTTCTAACTCCCTCTCCTCTTAACCTCAGGTAACCACTAAACTATTGACTGTGTCCATGACTTTTTGTTTCTTTGTTGCTTTCAGTTTTATGTTCCACATATGAGTGAAATCATGTTTTTTTGTCTGGCTTATTTCGCTTGGCATGATGATCCCAAGGTTCATCCATTTTATTGCAAATGGCAGTATTTCATCTTTTCTTATAGCTGAATAATATTCCATTGTATATATAAACCACAGCTTCTTTATCCAGTCATCTATTGAAGGGAACTTTGGTTGTTTCCATGACTTGGCCACCATAAACAGTGCTGTGATAAACATTGGGGTACATAGTCTTTGCAGACTAAACTTTTCAAATTTGGGGGGTACTCAGAAGGGGAATTGCTAGGTCATATGGTAACTCAATTCTCAATTTTCTGAGGAACCTCCATTCCTGTCCTCCATAGCCATTGTCGCAATTTGCATTCCCACCAGCAGTATGCAAGGGTTCCTTTTTCTTCACACCCTGTCCAGGATTTGTTATTCCTTGTCTTGTTTATAAAAGCCATTCTAACACGTGTGAGATGGTTTCTCATTGTGGTTTTGATTTGTATTTCCCTAATAGCTAATAAAGTTGAGCATTTTTTCATGTCTGTTGGCCATTTGTATGTGTTCATAGGTGAAGTGTCTGTTCAGGTTCTCTGCTCACTTTTTAATTCAATTGTTTTTTATTGCTGAGTCAAATGAGTTCTTTATATATTTTAGATATTTCACTCTTATCAGATGCATTGTTTGCAAATATTTTCTTCCCTTTGGTTTCCTATCTCTTTGATTTGTTAATGGTTTCTTCTGATGTGCAGAAGCTTTTTAGTTTGATGTAGTCCCATTCATTTATTTTTGCTTTTACTTCCCTTGCCTTTGAGGTCAGGTTCATGAAGTCCTCCCTAAACCCAAGGACTATAATTTTAGTACCAATGTTTTCTTCTATACAATTTATTGTTTTGGGTCTTATGTGGAGGTCTTTAATCCATTTTAAATTCATTGTAGTCTATTGTGACAATTCACAGCTCAGATTCATTCTTTTGCATATGGTTTTCCAATTTTTCCTAGCACCATCTATTGAAGAGGCTTTTTCCTCATTGTATATTTTTCACTCCTTTATCAAAAATTATTTGTCCATATATTTGTGGACTTATTTTGGGTTTTCAGTTTTGTTGCATTAGTCTGTGGGTCTGTTTTTCTGGCAATACCAATCTGTTTTGATTACTGATGCTTTGTAGTATAAATTGAAATTAGGGAGCCTGATACCTCCAACCTATTCTTTTTATGTAGGATTGCTTTGGCTATTCGAGGTCTTTTGTGGTTCAATACGAATCTGATAATTTATGTATTTCATGAAAGTATGTTTGTGGGATTTTGATGGCAGCTGCTTTAAATCTGTACATTGCTTTGGGTAATATGGCAGTTAAGTCTTCTGATCCATGAACATAGATGATCTTTCCATTTCTTTGTGTCCTCTTCAATTTCTTCTAATAGTGTCTATGGTTTCCAGTGCATAAGTCTGTCACAGAGAAAAAGGATTTTGATTCCCAGGTTTCTCAGGAGGGCCTCAGTCCATTTCTGCAGCCCCAGGCCAAATCCTATTTCAAGGGCTTCTCTGTGACCAAGAGCACTAAGCCAGATGGAACAGTAGAGGAGTGCCAGACTCTGGTGAACAACAAGAGCAGGACAGAGACCATAGTATCCTATCAAAAAGCACATGGCAGTCATAGAGATAGATGATCCAGAATCACAAATGCCTCCATCCCTGGGTGATTCCTTTTTCATCCTAGATTTATTTCTGGGCCTGTGATTCTGATCTTGGTAGCCTTGTTAACTCTCAGAGGCCTTCAGTTTTCTAGAGTACTACAGTAAACACAAATGGAGCCAGAGACTACCAGACATCTGTAAATAGCCTCCAATATAAAAGATGAAGACTCACACATAGAAAGCAACTTGGAAGAAACAGAGACTATAAAGAAAGACAAAAACAGCAAGAATGCAAATCTTTAATGTCCTTAGAAATATGAGATGATATAACCATAAAGCCAGAACAGAATGCTACATAAGAGGAATAAATAAAATAAAATTTGGGACTTAAAAAAATGTTATGGCAGATATATGAATCTATAAAAACACGTGGATGACAAAATTGAGGAACTCTCCAAAAAAAATAAAGCAAATCACCAAGATAGAAAATAGAAGGAAGAAGGATACAAAAACTAGAATGATATAAATCTTCAATGATATGTCAACAAAATATCTCAGCAATGAAGGATATTACTTTTTAATCTGAAAGCCCACCACAAATTAGATATCAAGGATGAAAATAGACTCACTCCAAGGCACAGCATGTGAAATTTCAGAACACTAAAGACAAAGGAGAATCCAAATGATGAGGAAAAGAGAAAAATCACACACAGAGGATCAAGAATCAGAATTTTCTCAGACTTAACAGCAACACTGGAATTAAAAGAGGATGGAGCATTACTTTTAAAATACTGAAGAAAAATTATTTCCAATTATTTCTATAATTGTATACCCAAGTAAACTATGAATTAAATGTGGAAGTATAATAGACAATTTTAGATATGAAAGGGGTCTAAAACACGGTATCAACAATCAGCTATACCAAACATCATATTTAATGGTGAAAGATTGATGGTTTTCCAACTAAGATTAGGAATAAAATTAGGATATTTGCTCTTACCACTTTCTATTCAACATAACATTGGAGGTTCTAGCTAGTGAAATAAAGCCAGAAAATTACATGAAAGACATGTGGAATGGGAAGAAGTAAAACTATACTTACTGATGCCACAACCTTATGTGTTAAAAAATATTCTAAGGAATCAACAACACAAAATTACTATCAGTAATAACAGTATAGCAAGGTTTCAGGGTATAAGATCAACATAAATTTTATTTTATTTCTATATATTGGCAACAAACAATCTCAATATGAAATTAAAGCACAATTCCATTTCATAATGGCACAAAAAACTTAAGAATAATTTTGATGAAGAGCAAAAGCTGAATATTGAAAACTACAAAAATTGATGAGATAAAGAAAATCTAAATAAGAGAGACATACCATGAAAAAATAAAAGAAAAATTGACTGTGATAAAACTTCAAGACTTTCTATTAAGAGAAAAAACCCCTGGGAAATTTTTAAAACATGGTATCAGGCAGTGATATGCATCTGTGTTGAACTAGTTCTTCATAAAAGCAGAGAGAGAACACGAGAAAAGAACCCCCTTGGGCAGGAAAGAACATCTACGTGTAGGTGCATATGCTTACTGGAATGTCATCTACAAAGGTGGGTAGGGGAGAGACATTCAACATGTTTACAACAAGTCTAGAATGTAAAAGAGTTACTTGAGATTACCACAACTGGGGACAAGGCACTAAAAAGTGATTTATTCATGCCTGGAAGACAACTTTGTATAGGCTAGCTCTTTGAGTAGACAAAGTGATATAATTTGAGAGACCTCAAACTATTCCCCTAGTCAAATATTTTATAGCAACGGTGTATTCCATCATCAGAATGTTGAATAATGAAAAGATTTTATCTTTTCTGCCAAATGAGCAAGTAAGAGCATGATTAGGAGTATTACTCATGGACTCAAAAATGAAATGTGTTATACTTCTATATTAAAGAAACTGATTTATGTTGTTGTGTTTTGAGTGGCAGCCCATGTTCCACGTGACTTCCATGAAGGCAGAGGTGTAGTCTACATCCCCAGGGCCTATAACAATGTCTTACACCAGCTAAGGGGCTCAAAAACTATAATAAGAAAAAAAAAAAGGCAGGCAGGAAGGGAGAAGGACAAGAAGACAAAAATTAAGATTAAGGTCTTGAAAGTTCAGGTGTTAAAATGGAAACAAATTACCTGGAAAATGTGACTCATCTCAGTAGCACAAGTCAATTCAATAGCTATTTTACCAGCTATTCAGCCAGAAGTAGCCCAGAGAAATGAGACACAAATCTAGGAAGTCATTCCTCTCACATACTGAAGGCCAGATGATGCCACAAAAGTGAGTCTCCTTGAAAGCCTGGGGCAGCCTGAGAACCCTAGGCTGTATAGGGAAAAAACAGGGAGAAGATCCCTGAAGCAAGTTATCCTCTCAGTTTTCTATTGACTGAACTAGGAATATGACTCTGCAAAGAATGCATCACTTGAGCATTCTCTCAGTCTTACATTGTCACAAGAAACAAATGTTAAGACTGAAATTTATCATGAGAATTCTTGCAAAAGAAAGCCATGAGTGTCAAAAGATGAAATCTTCAGCAACCTGAAGGTTGTACTCCTCTGTTATACTCTTCAATGTCTCCTCTTAATTCCCTCCTTTAAAGTGAGTCATCTTTCTCCCTGTTATCCCCAGGAAAGTATGTACTGAGTTTAGCTCCTTTTAGTGTGGGGAATAATATGGGGTAACACACAATAAAGGGAGTTACATAGGCACAACCCCTGCTTCTTAGGAATTCTTCTAATACAGGCTATTAAAAAATAGTATAGGATATTTATAGTGCATTCAATATAACTAATAGTAAACTAAACAGAACTTCATTCTCCCCAATGCTCTCCCCTCAATGTTTTCTATTTAACTAAATTCATATTTAAATATGTATCCCCTACTTAGAGGGAAATAATACTTTTTGAGGTGGAATGATGTAGTACTCTGCTCCTGAGAAAATATACATCAAGAAAATAACTTTTATTTGTTTGGGGACTGATGGGAGGAAACAATGAAGCTCAAAATTTAATAGGTATGTGTATATCTAAGCTTACACCTGAAAAATCAGCATTGTGGGTAACTAACCGGACTTAAAAAAATTAGCTCTTAGAAGATGAATAGTCAGTTTCATAAATTTAAATGTATTTACTTATCATGCATCATTCAATAAACATGTACTAAGCATTTTATTATATACTAGGCACTGTAGTAAGCCCTGTGAATATGTGCTATGCATGAAGTCAGACAAGATTTCTGCTCTTGGTGGTTTTAAGTATTCCAGCAGAGAAAAAAGATGTTAAACAAAAATTATTACAATTTAATAGTGCTTAACATAATCTAAATGTAATTCATTCGGTTATTTCAGTTTAGTTTTATTGGAGGTTTCACATTCCAAATTGAGATGTTAGACCCCATACAGGATTTGCAGAGGGTTGTATAAAAATGAATCTGTGGTTTTTAGCTCATCACTCTCCTCAAGGGGTGCCCTGGGGATTAATCAGAGGTTGGTGAATTAGGAGACAGACATTTTCTGGAGATATATACTGAAGGCTATGGACTTTGCCCTAGTTCCAACCATTGTGGTGAGGAGGGGTCTGGCCTCCCACTCACTCTACTAAGCCACTTGAGAGGCTTCACTCTGAGCTTGATACATGCCCCCTAGATTTTCAGAATTCTATGGAAGAATATCTGACTCACTCTTGCAAAGTGTAAAGATGAAAGGGATTGGCTAGATGGTCTTGAAGCAGTGAAGCAGCAAATGTTGCATTGAGAGGAATTTACATACCCACTATCCAGGATTCCATTAGCCATTCTTATTTCTTGAGGTCTAAATGTCTTCCCCACGGATGGAGCTGATTAGGATCCCTGTAAGGGACCTCCTGAACAAGAGGAATATGGCCCCAACACAGAGGAGCCAATCCGCCAGGAACCCAGGGATGTAAGAGGGAGTGGTAATTATTAAGGACAGATGTTGGTTTCACTTGTTAAAAGAACCATGGTCTGAAGGTCTGTGGAGAGAAATTCCTAAAACTGGCCTTTAAAAGATAAAGAGCCTGCAGTTGTGCATGGGCCCTCTATAGCCTCAAGGTGAGACAACTATACCAGCCACATAAATAAAACTGCTTTTCCCTAATCTACTCTCCCCAGAGTTTGACCATAAAGGGGTAAGAAACAGTGACCATCTATGTAGGAGAATGTGACTGAGAGCAAAGAGAAGGCGCTGACCCAAGCTCTTCCCCTGCTGCAGGCCTCCCAGCCAGAGGTAAGCCTGAGCTGAGAGGAGGAGGTTTTAACTTTGAATGGTATTTTAGTTTTAATATTCCACTAACTAGCCTGAAGTGATTATCAGACTAGAATGAACGTTTTCATATCCTTTTCAAAGAAGACAACTTCATTATTGTGTGACCCCAAAACATAACTTAGATTTCATTAAGGTATGGGAAGACAGGATCCGTGGAGTTTAAAAGGAGTGATAACAAATAGACTTACTTTCAAAATTAGACTCTCCTGCCTATTCCATTAAAAACTTTAGTGCTATGATAAAATAAGAATTGACTCAAGAGAGATGGTCAGGGAAAACTTTGTTGAAGTATTAAGCTTTGATTAGAAAAATAAATAGGAATTAACCTGGTTAAAAAAAAGTGGGGAAGAAAGTAGAGAGGGGAGACAGGTAAAGAGAAGGAAACCTTATGGAAGCCTGGGTAGGAAAGAGCATTTTTCTAGATATGAGGGGTGGTCAAGAAATTCATGGGAAGTGGGGGTTATCAGAGAGGTGGGAGCACTAGTGTAAACAGTTTGATTGTGTGACTTATTATATATGTCGAATTTCAGCCTACTTGTATCTGTGTTCTTTCAGATATCACAAAAGAAGTACATCAAATGGGAAGAAAACCCTAAGTACGGATAAAAGTGAATTTTGCACCGCCATTATGTTTCTCACAAAATAAGGGAAAACAACTCAAACCATTTTGGAAGAGATGTTAGCATTTTATGGGGACTGTTGTCCTGGGAATTGCATGGTTACAAGTGGCATAGCCTTTCCAAACAAGGCAGTCAATTGAAGATGACCTCCGTCTGGGATGCCATGTTGAAGACACTTCCTCAAGCATTGTCAAAAAAGTTGAAAAATTTGTTGTAGAAGATACCAGATTGAATAAAAACCAGCTTCCAGAAATGGACTATCACCTGCAATCATTTTGAATATTCTCCATCAGCATCTAAGAATGTCAAAATGAGTACCAAGAATGCTCATGCCACTTCAAAAACAACAGTGCATCAAGTGTTCATGACAGTTTTTAGACCTCTGCAGAGATAACAAAGATGAAGTTTTAAACCAGACTGTCAGTAGAGATGAAATTTGGGTTCAATATTATGAGCCTGAGTCAAAGCAGAAGTCCATGCAGTGGCACAAAAAGGGCACACCAGCCTCTAAGAACTTCAAGGTGTCACAATAGGATGGAAAAATCATGGCTATTTTTTTTTTTTTTTTTTGGTGGGGGGATACAAAGGGTATCCTGATGATCAATTACAAAGAAAAGGGTTTCACAATAACTGGAAAGTACTATCCAAGTCTGCTGAAACAGTTAATAGAATGTGGAGGAAAGAAGAGGAAAATGGACCAAAGTGGTGCTGCTTTTGAACAACATGCCTGTGCACAAGACCAATGCTGAGTTGGCTACTCTTCAAGACTGTGTCTTCCAAATGTTAAACCATCCTCCTACAGTCCAGACCTGGCTCTGATTATTATTTGTTCCCAGATATGAAAAAAACAACTTTGAGGAAAGAAATTTACAGAGGACAAAGCTTCAATTTCAGCATATTTTGAGGGCAAAAGCATTTCCTTTAGGGTATAAACTTATTGAAAGAGCTGAAAAGTGTATTAGGGTTAAGGGTGACTATATTGTTTTGTTTTGTTTTTTTTTTTTTTGCTCTTCTTCCCCTTCATTTCATGAATTTCTTGACCAGTCCTCGTATTATGACTGTATAATAATGACCCCAAAAATGTAGCTTCATGAGACAATTTATTATCTCTTACAGTTCTGTAGGTTCATTGGGCTCAACTTTGTGGTTTTTGGAGTCTCGTGAAATTGTAATAGATAGTGGCAAAGGTGGAATCATCTGAACATTCAGCAGGGTTAGACATCCAAGATGGCTGGTGCGCACGACTAGAAAAGAATCTTGACTGTCTGCTGGGAGCTTAATTTGGGATTTTGACTGGAGCACCTACTAAGGGCATCTCCATGTGGCCTGTACTTCATGGCCTCTGTTGTAATACTTAACATTTATTGAGTTCTTATGTTTCAAGATCTTTGTACCTTCTTGTTTAACCCTCACAATAATCTATCAAGATAGATACATTCTATCAGTTTTTATTGTCCACTCTCAAGCATTTCTGTTTTATGTAGGAATATCACTCACTCATGCCTCTGCCCTTACTGGTTCTGACCAAAGAAGTAGGAATGCAATGAACTGATAAGCAAAGAGGAATTAAAGTATTCGCTTTCTATATGGAGGCCTAATTACCCCAGCTATAGGGTCCCAAAAGCACTGGATTAAAGAAAAATAATTTGGAATGGAAGCCAAAACAAATGAGGCTTCCAATTACCTTCTGCCAAATCTGAACCTTTGGACCAGCCACTGGAGTGTATTGCACCTGGACGTACACTCTCCCTATGTCTCCAGCCAGTAGTGTGATGGACTGGAGCCTGCCTCAGAGAGCCCAGCAGCAGCAGCAGTGTGGGCAAGTACAGGAGAGAAATGGCTTCTAGAAAGCAGGCACTGTGCTAGGTCTGTTTACTTGAAAGTACCATCTCTCAACAAGCTGCCTAAAAGAGAAAAAAGCCTGTTTCATGCTTTTAAACACAGCTTTCAGCTACCCAAAGGAATCATTTGGAAATGTTTAAAAAATTGCAGTGATATGACCATGCCCAGCCCAACTAAATCAGAATCTCTAGGACATTAAGTAATTTTTAACATTCTCCAGGCAACTCCAATGTTAAGCCTCAGAATCAGAGTTTTATAGGCTGTTACCAAAACCGCTCTTAATGCAACCAGTCATAACTAGCATTTTTTTAAGTGGCTACTTTAAACTGAGCAAATGATATAATCCTCATTGCAACTCTACGTGGTAGGTAGGATAGCTTTTTACAGATTAAAAAGGGATGGACTTAGAAAGGCTAAATAACAAACCTGGAATTGCAAATTTAGGATTCTCCTGAGCTGGAGAGTTAACCACCATACACTTTACTGCTTTTTTGTGGATGCCATGTTCCCAGCAATCTCTCCAATCAGATTAATATATTCCTTCCTTTCTAGAGAGAAGCAAGATTTGGAGAAACTAGAACAGTTCATTCCAATACTCCTTCCTTAAAAAAAACATAAACTCCTTCCATGGAAGCTGAGGAAGAGTAAGGGTTTCCAACCCTACAAGGAATTTGGAAAATGTGTAGTAGATGGTTAAAACTGTGAAGCAGCTCAAATAGCATAATCTTTATAACAAAATTACTTCATAGTTTTGAACAGCCATCCTTGGTATCTTCAGACTAAAAAAACTGGAAAGCACATATAAAGATAAGGCTAAGATTGTAAAGAATGGTGCCAAGGGAGATTATGGAAATGAGAATCAAAAGATGCTTGAGAACATATCAATAATACACACTGAGCAGAGAAAATCAAGAACGGAAGGCTAAAGACTGGGAGAGGCTGAAAGGCTGCAAATGAGGTAAAATTCATATTCTGAGACACTTAGAAAGGTAATGCATTACCCCATAACTCAGATATTTTAAAAGATGGAAAGAATTTTCTTATTTCATATTTTTAAACTGTAAACATTAAAATATAAATTGGATCTTGCTTTATACTAATTTCCAAAAGTATGTAAATGTTAATGTCAAATAATGTATTAATTTTGCTAATAGAAATTTTAGCACGTAAGATTTAAATGATTCTTACGGTGACTTCTATGTAGCAAATAATCAATTTATTCTTTTTTGCAACATAGAATTTTCACATAATCAACTTGCAGGACATTGGCATGTCATTTGATCCAAGGGAAAAATTATTTTTACAACAGTGTAGGAATACCTGATGAACACCAGAAAAGGAATTCCTACCCATAGATGTGCTTCCTAGTTTTAATTCTTCCTTTTCAAAGTATGAAGCATTCATTATTCCCTAATGAAAAGAGGACAAAAAGACCCCACCCATCTGTCAGGAAAAAGCAACATCCAGCTTGTGAAATAATTTGCATCTTCAGTCCTACACACATTACCTGCTCCTTTAGCTGCTAGGAAACTTCAGAAAGTGCTGCAACCAGCAAATCAAGTTAATTCAATGCACTGTTTTCATTTCTGGTGAAAGTCTACATGGGGGTTAAATTTTAAAATGCCCTCACGCTCTGTATTTAAGTTTAGACAACTGGATGTATACTGTAAGTTTTAACTGCTAGTCTGCAATTTGGTCATGTCTTTGGAATGGATAAATAAAACTCTAACTTGATTTGTTGTATGGTCATCTTACTCTTCTCACTCACCTGTAAGTGACTTATCAAGTCTATCCTCCCTCCCAACACACAAACACACACACACACACACACACACACACACACACACACACACAGACATATACTTAGAACAGGTAAAACTCTAACACATTACTATTAAATTCTTGAGGCCCTAGTTTAGCATAACATAGACATTGGGCATAGTGTTAATTGAACTAATAATGCTTCTGGAATTATCATGCCCTTTTTATTGTATCAACTTTTATTGTTGCTATGACTAAGCCTAAAAATTCTGAAATGAGTCTTCTGCTAAAAAGGATACAGAAGATATTTATTCACATCATTTAGTTATGAGGTTAGGAACCATAAAATTAAGATTTTAAAACAGGTTTCTTAAGTTGTCATAAAACTCATGTTCTAAAAAATCTAAAAATTAATTTTTCATTTTGGGAGTTACTTTCAAAAGTTAGGTGAAGAGATTAATAGGACTTTACTTGCTAATTTTATATATTAGTTTAATTTTTTAAAATGGTCAAGTATCAGTAATTCAGGAAACAGCTGAAAAACTAATTTTCACATCAAATGAAACATGGCTGGATGTATTCCAAAGAAAAACACCTTTACAGGAGAGGATGACCTCAGCTACTCTGCAATGTGCTTAAAATATCACCTACAACACATATTCAGCACCAGGGCTTACGATGCTAGCTTTCCCTACTAAAAAATGCCACTGGTGAGGTTATAACACAGAAGTCCAATTCTGACTGACTTTCCACAGTACACATTAAACACTGCTGTTACAATGACAGTCACAGATAACTGTGGAGAGACAAGAGGTAGAGACAATGTTTAAAATAAGTAACTCCCAATACAAAAATGCCCTGCTGTTCAATAATTGTAAGACAAAGTTTTTTGTGTTTGTTCACTTATCCTTTCTCCTATCTACCTTCCAGAAAGGTGCTGACATGCAATGAAAATCCAAAAGTTAAGGAGAGATATAAAACTGAATAACCTGCCATTTCATAGGCCATAATCAGATGCAGACTAATCCTGGCTTGTTGAAGTCAGAGGCTGACTTGATTATTTCTTTAATATAGAACATCAATTTTCAGACATTAAATGACTTTATGAAAAACTAGCCACATTAAGTATAACAGAGATCACAAAACTACTTTAAAAAACATGTTTTAAAACTCTAAAACATAAGAAATAAAGAGTCTTATTTTCCAGTGGGGGCAAGGAGTTCCCACATTTTCTGGAAGATAAAACAGAGATCCAAACACTGGACATAAAGACAGGCCTATAGCGCCACAAATGGATTTTCCACAGAGATCCATAGAGATCCTCATTCAGAATCTTGTACTTCTTTATCCAAGGTATGAGATTTAAATCGACTGAGTCTCTTCTCACTTTTTATTTTTTAAAAAAGACAGATTTGAATATTTTAAGAAATTACTGTTACATTTTTAAAAATCTGTCAAGTGCTACAGTAATGTAATAAATAAATAAGATTTTTTAAAGTTCAATGTTTACATACATATTTATAAAAAAAGTGACTGAATTAGAAGACGTTAAATAATGTTGATACACACCAGGAAGGAATTTGGTCAAGGAAAGGCACATCATTTCACCACAAGAAATAAAGACCACAGTTGGAAGTTAATGACCAGCCAGTTCTTGTGGTAGTTTTCCTAGCTCTGGAGGGTCAGTATAGTGGAACGTTCTTTATGGTACTTAGCTGGAATTAAGAGATAGCAGTTGAAGAATTTTATTCTGTGACCCCGATATAGTAGTAAAAATAAAACACTCTTTTAATAAGCCTGGTATGTGAAGAGGGAAGGAGCAAAGATCCAAAATGGTTTGGTGGTACTGAAAATCCGACTGACATATTAAGGAGAGTTAATAAAAAAAGGGGGGAGGGCAAAATGAGGTTAATCTTGTCTGGCTGAAGTGGAATTCTTACCATTACAAAGTTAAAATTTCAAGTAAATACTGTATTTTTCACTTCCTTTCTGGTAGACAGACATGGTATAAACAGCTGCCATATATAATCCTGATGAAGTTAGATGCCAATATTTAGAGAAAAGGATCTTGGATAATTTCCCTAGTTTATATAGCTTAAGTCTTTGAAAACAGCACTAATATCTCTGGCTGACTGGCTACCTATAACAGCAAAGTGAACATAAATTTTGACAACGGTAAGTTTTCCCAATGAAACTAGAAAAGTTTCTTGTTGAGTGAATACAATTACTTTACTGAAAAATCTAACAAGTATCAGCAGAATTTGCTCTGGGTCAATTTCCCACTATGAATTTTCTTTCAAAAGTTTGTGCCAAGTGTCTACTCATTTCTTTCTGTCTGGATGCTGAACCTAGTTTGTTTGAAATATGGAATCACTCATGATCCATGTAAATTTCAGTGTTGTTAAAAAACAAGTGTGTGAATAAATAAAATGGATTTTCAGGATAAAATGATATATCCACAAAAAAAAAGTTAAATGAAAAATAATTGGAGGGGAGAAAGGGAAAATATTACTAATAAAAATGGCAATTGTAAAGCAGGTAGCTTCCCACTCATGCCACACGATATGCCTTCATTAAGGTGTACTCTTTCCGGTTGGTATGAGCTGCCCAGATGAAGAGGGCGGAAGCCATGAACTGTAAAGGAGCTGAGACACAAGCCAGGCAAAAGGACCATCCAAATTCGCCGAACACTTTCTCAGGCAGCTGTAGTTTCTGGTGCAGTAGTTCAATTCCAGCAACATAACAACTCACTGAGCCCAGTGTACATAGACCTTGGAGGAAATTTTAGAAAACAAAACAAAATACAGACAGATGAGAGCAGCTTAAGAGCTTTTCAGGCAGTGTGACAGGGCAGTAATATGTAAATATTTAAGAATTACTCTTTGGTCTCTAGGGAGATTAAGAAAAAGATAAAAGGTTAAGTATGATGACAAGACCTACCTGCAAGGAGATGAAGAATGCCTGTGGCAATGGTGGGATATAGGCTTCGGCAGATACAAGCACAAAGTCCAATCAAAGCCCCCAAGCACATCAGACCTAGACTAACAAAAGGTAAAAGGAACTGGCAACGCCAAAGATCTGATTTTAAAAAAGAGAAAACAAAAATGTTACCATGATTCCAGTTTTCCTTCAATGGCAATTTCTTTCATATTCTAATTAGATCTTTTCACAAAAAATGAGAAAGGAATATTAAGGTTTCTTTTCCAAAGCACATTGTTTCAAAGGATGCTAACTTTGTTCTGCTATAAGTAAAAGGACACTAACAGTTAACAATTATGTTGTGTATCATGCACTGTTCTACAAACATTCTGTGTATTAAATCCTCACAACAACCCAACAAAGTAGGTACTATAATTATTATCTCCATTTTAGAAAATGGGAAAGTAAGGCAAGAGATACAAATAACTTGAACAAGGTAACACAGTTTAAGTTGTTATATGCCAGCATATGAAGCAAAATGTTCTGGTTCTACATACAAACAAATCTTAGTCCTTACAAAAAATCCAAAGAATAACAAGTCAATGAATGGTGATGATGAAAACCCTGTTGAAAGAATATACATAAAGCACAAAGTAGAAGATTTGATATCTATCAGGCACTCAGTAAATGGCAGTTTTAATTATTATAAATTCCCTAAACAGCATAGGGAGAAAGTTGATGACTTTACAAAGTATTCTAATCCATTTTTAAAATTATTTTAATTACTAGAAATGTATTAATATCAATTCCAAACCAAATCTACACTTTAGTGCTGGTTTTACTTTTTTAGAACTACCTAAGTCTTTTCTCTAACCTTCCTTCAAACTGTTAGTAATAAACTTATTCCTATCCATTTGCAATGCAAAATTAAATACCTGCCATTTATTCAATGTTTCCTGTCATGACATGGTCATACTTCCAGGCAAGCTCCAAAAAGTCTCTATAGACTGGAAATTAGATCAACCTCTGAAGACAGTATTCCTGGATATCCTGACCCTCAAGGAACAGAATGCTCCTAATAAATATTTTCGTTTATTTTTGACGGTTACACTTTTATTACTACCACTTAAGACTGGATTAACACTTGTGATGGGCCTGACACTCAATTGACTCACATAGAGTTTGCAGTCAACTGTTTTCACATTGCTCCATCTGAACTCAGGTAGCTCAAGTGTTTAACTCAAACAGAGGAATTTATTATTTATACCTATCAAATTTCCTCTTTAAATGGGCTAATTAATAACATCTTTTGAAGGGCTGGATTTTGTCACCCAATGTATTATTCTGCCTCTCTCAACTTCCTATGTGCAATCTGATAAGTATTTATCTAACTTCTAAAATACATTTTCAAAAGATCAGTTGGTTGGGATACTGTTAGAGATCTTATTTCAAGTTGACACACTGTACTTAAAACTCACCTTGTTCCAAAATCAGAGTTCAACAAAAGATAAAATTATTTCCTATTTTTTCCCAACTGTCCTGCTGATATGAAAATACTCACAGGTCCTAAGAAGATCAATCCCGCTATTGTGGTTTCCAGGATCAACAAATTTCTCCATAAACTGCTCATTTAGCGTGAAACCCATGCATCTTGTGACAACATCAAATGATTCTGGAACAAGAATAACAATGATTGCTTGTTGTTTTCATTATAAATATTTAACAAAAATCTCTAAGTAATTACTCTCTGAAATAAAAAGTGATATAGAAAGATGTTCCCAAAGGAGACAGCAACCTCTTTGGTCCTGACATGCAGATCAATCCCCAATGGATGCCAGTGGTTCTTAGAGGCAGGTTTAAAACACGGCCACCAGAAAGGAAAAAGAAAGCAGGAGTAGTAAAATTGATATGTAAGAAGACTAAAAGAAGGAGAAGGGAACAAACACAAGTAAGTAAGAAATTCTGATATTCTCTCCTAACCCACTCCACCAGCCATCTTCCCCATCTCAGATAGTAACATTCCACCCATCCAGTTCCTCAGACAAGAAACTAGAGTCATTCTTGCCCATGTGCATTCCATTAGGAATCCCAGAGGCTCTCCAGCCACTGCTCAATACTACCACCCTGGTCTGAGTCACAATCATCTTACCTGAATTTCAGTATAAGCCTCCTAACTAGTCTCCTGGCTCCCATACCAGCCTAGGTTTTCATATCATCCCTCTTCTGCTCAAAGCTTCACAATGGCTCTATCACATTCAGAGTGATAACTAAAGTTCTCAGTATACCTAGAAAATCCTGCATGATTTGCCCTATTCCCACTCTGAGAGTACGTATGTCTCTAACAGAATACCCATTCTCCCTCCTTCTTCCATTCCAGCCCAGTGGTTTTCTAGCTGGTCCTTGAATATTTCAGGCATGCTCACAACATAGGGCCTTTGTAGTTGTTCCTTCCAACTTAACAGATTCTCCCTGCCTCCACAATAATCTATTTGGCCAACACCTTCACCTATATCAAGTCTTTACTCAAGTGGTATCTTCTTGTTGAAGCCTAACCTGCCTATATTACTGAATATCATAACTATACCCACAAATATGGCCTTCCCTATGTATTGCCAAATCTCCTTTATTTTGCTGTATTTTTATCATAGCACGTCATCATCTAACATATTATATATTTACTGTTATACTGTTAGACTTATGTTTATTGCCTATCACCCCTCATTAGGATGTAAGGAGTTACCCAGTAGTAAGAATTTTTGTTGTTTTTTTTTTTCCCTGATGCAATCCAAGTTACTAGACCCTAGAACATGAAGGCATACAATATTTGCTGAATGAATGATAAATGGTTACTAAGATTCAACTATCAAGTACTCCTATGCTCTGATGAGTAGAGTTAAATATTTTACAATAAATTTTAACCGACTTTCCCCTTTCCAAACTACCTTTTTTCCATATAAAAGCACACCTACTCTCCTTTTGATGTATAGCAACTCAAGCCTACTATGATGTGTGTACAATATTTCCTACCAAAAGACCAATAAGTAATCATAAATTTAAAAAAAATTGTAAAGTTCCTGAGAAAAAGCTCTAAAGCTTCCAATTTTAACAACTTGAAATTAAAATTAAGAATGCTTGCAAAATAAACCTGAGAAATAATTTCTTAGATTTTTTTCTTCCTGTATTACAGTTTTTTAAATGTATAAACTCTATCAAGATTGTTGTAAAAGTCTCAAATATGTATAGATTTAGATATAGAGCTGGTCAAATTATATCCTCTAAGATTTAAAGGGCAAATGATAATATCTACTAAAACACAGCTATTACAACACATTAAGAAAGGACCAACAAAAAAAAGAACTATCAATTCATATTTATTGACTTGATTTTGGACTAGCACTTTTTACCAGTTACCAAGTGTTTAAAGTCTTCCAATGTACTTTTCTAATTCTTTCCTCATGACATGTGAAATTAAGAAAAAAACTTCTAATGAATTGGCAAATAAGTACAAAGATTTCAAATGGCTTTTCCAAGATAAGGACAGTTACTCATCCTACCAATACTTGTGAATGCAATGGTTTAAGTCATGGAAAATGGAGGGAGAAGGCAGTAGGGAGAGAAGACATATAAGATTTATTTCTTTGGAGAGTGAAAGAACCCCCAAACCTGCTTATACATAACAGGCCATCATTATATCACTTTGTGTCATGTTGAGTAAATTAAGGAGACATAAGTTAAAATAAAAGAAATACCTGTCCTTTCTGGTTGGCTATTCCAATAAATGTTTTGGGGTACAGTGATACACCGTCTCCACAATCCCACTGTACCATTGTATCGGAAAAGCGCATCATTGTAAGTCTTTTCATCTGCTTCATCACTAGCAAAGTCATCCCAGATGCTTTTGTTCAAATCACTGGAATTTTCTTGAACTGGACTTCGATATTCATACCAGAAGTCTGTGCCAATTGAGGCTGCCATGTAGATGGTGGAAATGAGGCTAAGCACACAAGCAATAACAAATGCTGTAGCAAAACGGTTATCCATTCTGGCATTCAGACTGCTCTGTTTAAAAGTTGAAGAAAGAGAAAAAGTTAGACTTCAAGGACAAATAAAGATTATTTTGAAATAAATAACTCTCTTTCATTTGGTGCTCTCAAAAATCACCCTTTATTCCCCATCCTTTGCTATTTAAAGTAATGTATAATCATTAAGGAATTTTTTTCAAAAGCATGTTTTTTTAATTAAGTTCAAAACAAAACTCATTATTATGAAAGTACTTATTCAATGTTCACATACCCAGGATGCTACGGAGACAGAGGTCTTGTTCTCTAGTCTATCACCTGCACACTAAAATAGACAACACTGAAAAAGACATACACATTACAGATACAAACAACAGACATTCCCAGAGTCAGTAATGTACTGTGCATAAATTTTTAATTACAGACTAAATTTTTATACAAGCTGCACAGCAGTAAGTGTTGTGAGTCTGAGTGTGAAAGGGGCATAGGAAAAGGAAGCAGAAGCAATCAGCTCCTCCCAGTTTCCTCGGAAGACGGAAACCTCAGAAAACAAGGTTCAGAGTCAGGAGCTATATGGAAGACAAAGTTGAACATGTTTGTTAACCCACAAGGAAAGATTATTCCGGGTGCACAGAATAGCAAAGACAACAACAATATACAATAATGTCAGATATCAATCTGCCCCTAATCCATTAGAGCTAAATCAAGGTTCTTTACGCAGCCAAATTCTTCACTTCTATCAACTCTCCCCATTCCTTACACTTTTGAACTTCCTAACTAAATGATCTCTCCTCAGCCAGAAAAGAAAAATGAATTAGGAAAAACATGAACACTCCCAAGGCGTGGACACGGGCTCAACGGCAGTAGTAAATGGCCGCAGTAAAATGACTCAAGGCGGATTAAGCTGAGTCAAATACTGCAAGTATATACCATGACCGCACCAAACACCTTACAAAGGAGCACGAAAACAGGCTCGCCAACTGAGGTTACTGAGTTTGGAAGATGGGAAGTGACTCAGGAGAGATCGGGGCAATTACAATAATTAACGATAACTCCGTAAGTTCGGTTTGTATTTTTATTCTTTTTAACCCTCTTTCATCTTGCTCCTCTCAAATGACCTTTAAAGGTCCTGGCACTAGGAGCGGCGGTTCGCCCAGGCCGGACGCCTGGGCACCGTCACCTCGCAGGGTCGGAGGAGGTGGAGGCGAGCGGGAGCTGGGGTGGGGCAGACCTGCGCGGGCCCCAGGCCAGGTACCCAAACAGGCCCCTCCCCCAGATCACTTGGCCGAGAGAAAACCCCCGCCACAGCCCTACAGCTCAGAACCCGCCCAGCTCCAGCTGCGCACTGGGAGGACATCTCTCCTCAAACCGCTGGAAATGTCGAACGGCTACACGACCCCCACCCAGCGACGCCGTGCCGGCTCACTCACCGCCCATCCTCCTGCTCCGCCAGTTTCACCCTCAAGCTCACACCACAGCACACTACTCTGCCCGCGCCTCCTCTGACGCACTTCCCTGCAGAGCCCGCCTCCTCCATAACTCCCGCGCCTCCGCCTCCGCCCCCACCCCATGCCCGTCCAAAGCCCGGGGCCGAGGGCGCTTGTGGGAATTGTAGGAAGGACAGAAGAAAAGCTGCGAGAGGCGGCGGACGGCATTCGTGCGCATTGTGGGGATTGTAGTTCAGCTCCGGCGGGAACGTCCTCGCGTTTAAGGGAGGTCTGGATTGATGGATTTTCGAAGAAAGGAAGGAGGGTTCACAGATTAACGCGAACTGTCTCCAGTCACCGTTGGTCCTTGATTGTGACCTATGAAACTCAGGTTTTACAGATGGAAAGAGGAACAGTAAGACATCTCGATTCACAAACAAGGAAACTGAGCTCAGGTTGAATAAATGACTTACCAAACTTGAATTTTGGGGTGATCTGACTAGCTTTGTGACAGTAGATAATTTACTTAACTCCTTTAAATTTCATTTTTCTTTTCTCCAAAATATGGATGCCGACTTGGGACCCCGTCCCAAGTGGTCATTGGAGGATTAAATTAGAAATTACATATAAAATGCCCACTACAGAGCGTGGGGCATAGTAAACAACCATTAAATTATCAATATTTGCAAATATTTGAACATCAGTAGAGTCAGTATATAGAGCTTTTAAAAGCTCCTATTTCCCTTGAGGATTGAAATAAGCCATTTAGAGAGGTAGGTGGTTTTGGTCACGTCTGCTGGTTTTATTAACTTCTGGACTAACTGCCAAATGGTTAGGAAAGGCTTGCCAGGATCAAATTTCAGGTATCCTTGTTTAGCACTGTTCAGGAGATTCCCAGCCAGGGCTCATAGCATGCATAAATCTTCAGGAGGTGGATGTTTCTGGGGAGACTTGCAAAGGAGGACGCCATTTTCACCTATAAAGTCTGCAGAATGCCTTGAAAACACAAAAGACACATTTCACTCACCAATTTAGTATGGACCTGGAATTTTCTCTGTGTTTGAGGTTGTGACCATCCTACCCACTCAGCCAGGGGAACTTGCACTGCCTCATTACACGCAGTACCACCAAGCACACAACCGTATTTCTGATTTATCTCTGCGTATTTTCTATTTGTACTTGCTTGTTGTGTGGCCAAGCAAAATAAATCCTTAATGAAACATTGGAGTTAAATTTCTTCTTCCATTTCTTACTCTGTTGTTTGGAAAATGATAGCTGGCCTGAAATATTTTCGCAAAATGTTAAAAGATAATTTAGTTCAACCATGTATAGATTATGAAATTTAGATTTAAATGCAAAGTTGAACTCGACTCTGGTTTAATTTGTTAAAGATGTTTCTAGTTTCAGCAGGAGGGTGTTACAGCTACACTACAATTTAAATAAACCAATGGCTGAAAATCTAGATATGCAGCTATTATAACTTGTTTATATTATGTGTTTACAAAACAACTCTTTTTGTGAGAAATATCCTTCAATATCAAATTCTCTAATCTATTTAAATATTACTTTTTAATTGCACATTTTTAGAGACTAGAAATTATGTTAAGCAATGATTATGTTTTTGTTACATAATTTTTTCATTGTTTTCCTTGTGAACTTAGGAGTGCAGAAAAGAGAAAAATAGAAATATAGCAAGCTCTGGGTTCCAATCAACAATGATTCTCAAAAAAAAGGTATCATATTTTTTAGTTTCCTTTTATAAATTCATGGTAGAACAATGGCAAAATTAAGAACAAGACAAATAGAAAAGTGCATCTAAAATGCCTCTTCCTTTTTAGTAATTCCTGTCAAATGCTACACATACTACAATTGTTTAGATATCCTTGCTTCTGAAGGACAGTGAATAGGCCATATGTAGATATGTTTAATTTAAATTGTCCTTTATTTTAAAATCATCATTGGGAGTCTTTGGTAGATGACCTGTTTCTAAGCCCCATTGTCCTCACTGGTAAAATGATTGTATTGGATAATCACTAATACCTAAATCTAAAATTTTATGATTCATAATTTTGTTTGAAGAAGAATCATGTAACTCCAAAATATGTTTGTCATAGATCCACAGCATTAAAGTTTCCTTGGGAAGTTCGTGTATCCAACACCTCCAGCCTAGGTGATGTACAAGAAGACAGAGATAGTGGAAAGTGCAGACGGACAAAGGAAAAGGAGTAAGGCTATATGCATTCTGATTAGAAAATATACTGTAACACAAACTTTTGCTGTTTCAGTGATAACATGAGAAATGGAAGCTGTCCAAGATGTTTGCAAAAAGTCCCTATTCATTGGAAATGACTCAAAATTCAAGCATAATTCAGTCCAGATCTACAAACACACACACACACACACACACACACACACACACACACACACAGCAGTTTTTTGGCTTATTTTATTTTATTTTTCTCATTTATTTTTATTTTTCAATTACATTTGACATACAATATTATATTGGTTTCAGTTGTACAGCATAGTGACGAGACATTTATATAACTTACAAAATCCTTATTCCAATACAACTGGTTCCTATCTGACACCATATAGTTATTATAATACAATGTTATTGACTATATGCCTTATACTGCACTTTACATCTCTGTGACTATTTTGTGACTATGAATCTGTACTTCTTGATTTCTTTCCCTTTTTCACCCACCCCTCGCACCCTCCTCCCATCACCCCAACAAATCTAGTACTCATCTGATGCTACCCATAGTTATTGCAACATTATTGACTATATTCCCATGTTATACTCTATATTACTTTGTAACCACCAAACTAAACTTCCCAAACTCTTCTCCATTCCCCAACTTTTCTCCCATCTGGCAACAAATCAATTTTCTGTATCTATGAATCTGTTCCTGTTCCACTTGTTTATTTTCTTCTTTGGATTTCACCTATAAGCAAAGTCAACTTGCATCTGTCTTTCTCTGTTCGACACTCCACTCAGTGTCATACTTCATAACTTTTGATTGGAGCTTTTAATCCATTTAAATTGGAGGTAATTGTTGATGTGTACCTATTGCCATTTTGCTGTTCATAATTTTGCTTTGTTTTCCCCCATCTTAAAGCAGTCCCTCTAACATTCCTTGTAATAATGGTTTGGTGGTCATGAACTCCTTTAGCTTTTTCTTGTCTGGGAAGCTCTTTATTTGACCTTCTGTTTTGAATGATAGCCTTGCTGGGTAGAGTAATCTTGGTTGTAGGTCCTTGGTTTTCATCACATTGAATATTTTCTGCCACTCCCTTTTGGCCTGCAAAGTTTCTGTTGAGAAATTAGCTGACAACCTTATGGGAGCTCCCTTATAAGTAACTAGTTGCTTTTCTCTTGCTGCTTTTAGTATTCTTTCTTTGTCTCTAACCTTTGCCATTTTAATTATGTGTCTTAATGTGGGCCTATTTGGGTTTATCTTGTTTGGGACTCTCTGTCTTTCCTGGGCTTGTATGTATCTGTTTCCTTCACCAGGTTAGGGAAGTTTTCAGTCATTATTTCTCATGTTTATTTCAAGGAACACTCACTGTCCTGAAAATAACCATTGCACTCAAGCTTACTTAGAATGATGGCCTCCCCTACTTTATCAAGTCAGCTTTTATTGTGGGTTCTGTCGTATAGTAGCTTTGTATTCTTTGAGTTACTAAAAGCCCAGTACTATGCTACTTGTTCCTCTTTTGTTGTTGTTTTTTTTGAGGGGGGGCTCAAAACACTTCATTTATTTCCTAACTTGGGTCCCAAGATACTGTTGATCCATGTTGGATATTTTCATATCGTAGCATTCTACCTCCAATTATTATATTTCTTTATTATCTTGAAGAAAATCATTTTATCTCCAACTGCTTTAAAGTTTACTGAGGAAGTCAAACTCATTTGAGATAGTTTACATCAGCAAGTCAACAATTTTGAATTCTGAAAGGAAATTTAAGGCCTATGGGATAAATGTACGACCAGATATTTTCCTCTAATGTCTGAGCATGATTTTTTCCATTTTATGATATTTTATGTGGAATTCTTGAGACATACCTAAATTTTTTTAATATCTTAGGCCCAAAATCAATCTTATCTTCTCAGATGCCAAAAGAACTTCTGTTTGCAGAATGCAAAATCCTAATAGTACAATTAAAAATTTAAGTACAATTGCAAATAAATATTAATATGTAAAGTACATATTTATAGTTTACAATCATATATATGATTGGTACTTTAACATACACATACACATGTAGATACAGTTTTTAAATATTCTACATTACCCCCTCAATCCTTTTCAATGAAGTATTGTCCTATTTCAAACTTATGACAAAATAAATTATTCTATTAAATGTTTAAGGTTTACCAGTGGGAAAGACTTCAATCCCAGAAATGTTAAAGAATTGATTTCTTTCATCTGCCGCCTATACTTAGTGAAGGGTATGCCCCCTCCCTGCCCTGCCCGGAACAACACAGAGTAGCCAGGGACACAAAAGAAGGCAGACCCAGGCCCATCAATCAACTCCCAAGTGACTTCCAGGGGCTGCCCCAGATCAGGGAAGCTCTCATCTTTCCCTGACCTAGGCTCACATGTCTAAGACTGAGGTGACATTAGAACACATAAGGAAAAAGAGAGAAGGAGCAAATATAGCAAGCAGGATCATTCTTTTCAGTATACTAATTAATGGAAGAAATAAAAATTCAGTAGAAAGGACTTCAAATGTTTAACAGTTATATTTTTACCCACAGGCATACATTTTTCCATGCAATAGTAATATCAATAGTAATATCAACTTGAAACGGTAATTTTGATGATGAAATGAGGTGAAGGGAAAGAGACAAGAGTGTGAGAGAAGCTTTAGCCATTTCAGCCAGTGAAGAACTGAAATAAATACCGACAGTTTCAGAATTAGTAGTATTTTACTATGGTCTTCCTAATATAAAGAGGACAGGTCAGAAAAATATATGCATAGGATCCTTTTGATATTAGCCTATTTCACAAGTGTTTTGAATGAACAAAATAACTTCCTTTTATAATGTCTTTACTGGCAACTCCATTATAATGTCACTTAGTGTAAGTCTGTCTGTTGCCATCAATAATTCCAAGAGTGAAGTCCACTCATGTGTGGAGATACTTAAGGAAAAGTCATAGCTCAAAAGTTAAAAAATTACTGCTACAAAGAAGTGTCAAGAAGAAAGGGGATCTAGAATATAATGCATAATAGTTATTTGACGTTTAGTAGAGAGAAAAATCTATTCAAGGATGTTAACTCTAACAAAGGAAATTTCATTGGTTGAATTACAATAGCAGAAAAGGAGGTAAAAATAGCAATTTGTGATTTTTAAACATGAGTTTGTAAGGTACATAAATAACAACAATGCTTGCAGTTAAACCCTAATGAATTCTCTCTCGCTAATTATACTGAACAACAAAAACAAGAGTTTTCCTCAAATAAACTAACATTTTCAAAGAACCTACTATGTGCATGGTACTGTGCTAATTGTAGTGGAAATCTTTTTCAAATAATAGTAAAAGCCCAAGATGTGGTTTTTAAAAAACTTACTGAATGAGACAGGATTGATTATACATGAACTAAAAGAGCCAAATAAGTGGGAAAGATCTGATACCCTAATTGGAATTATGATATTTGCTGGTATAATTTGGGAAATTTTCAGTTAACTCTTCATTCAGTGAAAGAATATTTTCTTCACACTTCTCCTGTGACGTATATAAAAAGGGTATCTTCTTCATCACCTTAAAATTCTAGAAGTAAAACAGTATCCTACATGTGAAACAAAAGACTACATCAAAGGGATTCTCAGTGTCAGAAAAGCAAAAGATGTCTTTAAAGTAGGATTTTTAAAAGTTAATTTATTTTCTAATTTCCAGATTTAAAGAAGCATATTGAATATCTTGAATAAAGAAACGAACAAGTACCTCAGTTTCCTGGGCAAATGCGAATAAAGAAAACCACAACCACAACCACCCAACACCAGAGGACTGGTAGAAACTGTTATTTTTTTTAATCTCTGTTTTTCTGCTTGTTCCAGTATCTTTTAAGTGTGTGTGTGGGGGGGGTGGGGAGGATAGGGGAAGAGGCAGGCATTGTATAAAAGAAGCTGCCTTGAGATTTCTAAAATTCATACAAAACCTTCATAGTTAAGGAAACTTACCAGACTTGGCACCTGATCTTTAGTGATGGACCCAGAAGCAACCTCAATTTATCTGGATTATTTCTACGTTACAAGCCAAAATCCTGATATTGCGGAGACCTACTCCCATGTTCCTTATACATCTGTGTTCCTTCCCATCTTTTACACAGCCGTGTTTCTGATTGGAGTGCTGGGGAACCTCGTCCTCATGAGTGCACTGCATTTCAAACGGGGCAGCAGAAGACTGATTGACATCTTTATCATGAACCTGGCTGCCTCTGACTTCATTTTCCTGGCCACATTGCCTCTCTGGGTGGATAAAGAAGCATCTTTAGGACTGTGGAGAACGGGCTCTTTCCTGTGCAAAGGCAGCTCCTACATAATCTCAGTCAACATGCATTGCAGTGTCTTCTTGCTCACCTGCATGAGTGTTGACCGCTACCTGGCCATCGTGTGTCCCACCGTATCGAGGAAATTCAGAAGAAGAGACTGTGTGTATGGAGTCTGTGCTAGTGTCTGGTTTATCTCTTGCCTCCTGGGGTTGCCTACTCTTCTGTCCAGGGAGCTCACCCTGATTAATGATAAGCCATACTGTGCAGAGAAGAAAGCTACTTCAATTAAATTGGCTTGGGCCCTGCTGGCCTTAATTTTTACCTTTTTTGCCCCTTTGTTGAGCATTGTGACCTGCTACTGTTGCATCACAAGGAAGCTGTGTGTCCATTACCAGCAGTCAGGAAAGCATAACAAAAAGCTGAAGAAATCTATAAAGATCATCTTCATTGTCATGGCAGCCTTTGTCTTCTCCTGGCTGCCCTTTAATACTTTCAAGCTCCTGGCCATTGTCTCTGGGTTGCAGCAAAAACTCTACTTTCCTTCAGCTGTTCTTCAGCTGGGCCTGGAGATGAGTGGGCCATTAGCATTTGCCAACAGCTGTGTGAACCCTTTCATTTACTATATCTTTGACAGCTACATCCACCGGGCCATCGTGCACTGCTTGTGCCCTTGCCTGAAGAACTATGACTTTGGGAGCAGCACAGAGACATCAGACAGTTACCTCACTAAGGCTCTCTCCAACTTCATTCATACAGAGGATTTTGCCAGAAGAAGAAAGAGGTCTGTATCACTCTAAAAGGGTGACATTTCAAGCTTTGTTGGTTTATTGGAAAGTTAATTTGGGACAGTAACAAAGAAGGAAGAGAAGGATTGCTGAAGTACTCATATTACTTCATAAATACAAAGAAGAGTTACTTTTTAAAAATAGGACTGAAAACTCCCTGTATTTGTAGATAAATTTGTAATTAGGTCATATACTGTTTTTTGAGCTGAAAACCCTTGCCAATCAAGTTTACTGGGCAAAATACAACGCCTATATGTCCTTGAACTCTGAGATAAAGGTTCCTGCTTGGGCCAGATCCTTTCTTTATGATTGTTAATGCCCAATCAGGCCTTTCCTCTCTCAAGAACCATGGTACCTTGATCCACACCACCCTTCATACTGTGCTCCAAATTGGACTACATTTAAAGGACTCTACCCATTTTTGTCTGGTGAGAAACGTGGTGACAATGCAGGTAGCAAAAAATATACCTCTAGTCTGTAATTAATTGTTCCCAAGTAACAAAGTTCTGGCATTAATCTTTAAAATTTTGTATGTTGAATCTTACTATCTTCCAACATTGTCTTTTACCCTATGCCATTCACAGTAATTTTGGACTGGCAAAAAGCTCATGGGGATAAAATAATTTTGCATTGTATTGATGATTTGAGACTTAATCACCTGATCTACTAGAGTATTTTAACAGGAGAGCATAGGGCAAGGATTGACCTTTATTTTCCTCATAGTAGTAAAAATGTATCTCATTCTAATGGTGTGCACAGTAATTACTTTTCAGTGGAGTTTTACTATGATCTTTTGTTTTCATTGCTGTTACATATTAGGATATGACTTTGCTTTAATTACCCAGCCATCTAGTTATCAAATGAAAATATTATCAGTAATATAATGGAGGTCATCAAATGCTTAGCTATATCAGTGTATGAATTATATTTTGTATTTTAATTAAAATATTAGTGCTACACATTCCCCATAACACCACTTGCTCAGTGTATATAATTTCAAGATTTGATCCGGTAATATAGGAAGGCAGGATGCTCTGTATTTAGCTGAAGTGAAAAATCTATAACAAAGATGATGATGGTATTTTATATACATTTTTCCAAACCCTGATATCTTCCTGTATTCCTTCATCCAATATACATTGATTGCATTGATTTGTACCTAGCATTCCTTTTAAAGACTTTAAAGTGAAAAGTATGTAATTAGCAGTAACCATAAAAGGATTTGCAGCAGCAAACAGGCTATTTAAACACCTTTTGATTCAAGAGAAAGTGGGTTTTTACACTAACTGTTGACTCTAATGAATTACTATTTTACTTCTAATTAATAGGTTTGAAAATCAGAGAAAGCTCAGAATTTTTTCAGAAACTAAGTAATTCAAGTTCATTCTATGTATCTTTCACATTAGGAGAAATCTCAAATATCGGGCATCTTCTTATAATCCATTTAGAAGTTGAAAATACAATTTTTTGTTTTCTAAATTGGTTAATGTGTTAATTTTTCTTTAACTTTTATTAAATAAAAATTTAATGTCCTTACATAAGTATTCTTCTTATGTTAAATTTTGTCAAAACATTAATAGTAATTAACATTAACATTTTAAGTCTTTTGGTAATTTATCATAGTTATAGGAAAAATGAATGTGTGAATCATAAACAATAAAAACTTCTTGGAATACTTCAAAATTGAATTCAAAACAATTAACTAGACCTCCAAGTGTTAAACAAAAACAAAATGTAGAAGGTAGAAGGCATTCACTTTTTTATAATAAATCAACAAAAGCCCTATTACTAATCATGAAAATCACTGTCTTTGAGAAATGCTACCTTTCAAAAGTAGCCCAATCGCTCAGCTAGGTATTTACTATGAAATGAGAAAACATGTATTACTAGGCTTAACTTTATCCTTAATGTTGGGATACTGAGCAAATTATTTTAATCCTTCATATTTAAATGTGGTTGTCAATATCTATGTCTTCAGAATTTTTCAAGATATCGTAAAACAAATATAAAGATTTTTTAAAAATATGAGTAAAAGGTTATTATATAAAGCTATTGGGTTTCCATTATTAATTACTTGTTGCTTAAAATTTTCAAAACTAAAATATCAAATGACATTCACCCTCATTTAACAAATATTAAGAATCTATCTTCTGTTTCATCCCTTTTGCTAAGAATATTTAAAATAACATTGAAAAAATTACTGTTATACTTTTTAATACTTTAAATAGACACGCTAATTTTATGCTTTAAAAAAAACTTAGTGTATCTTATATTCGTAATGTACCAAAGATGGAAGGAAAAATAGACAAAATTTTACATATAGCATAACCCTTATAGAAAAATGTTCAAAACTTGAATAAGCTGGTACATTGTAATGTCATATATGGATTCCTCTGGTATAAAATGTGATTTACATTATAATAGCATTGAAAGTTTTATTATAAATTATTTGATTAGGTCTCATTTTGTTTATTTTCAAATCATATTTCCATATTTTTAATATGAACAAATTTATTTATATACATATGTAGGTACAGACATATTTAGAAACATAGACATATTTATAACTTTTCAATATATCTCTTATCTCAAACTACTCTAAGGGCTACTTTGTGGTAATTTAATGTCATTATAGAACAAATTGACACACATTGCCACAATTTTCTAGAAAATTAACCTGACACTCCAACATAATCATGCCTTCCCAGTTACATCCAAAATTAGAAAAACAAAACAAAATTAAATAACAATGAATTTATAAGAAAGTTACTGCAGATTAACATTACTTGTTTGTCATTTGTGTAAGCAGTCCAAATCTATTATCAGAATGTTACTGACAAATATAGAAGGATAGTAATCTCCCAAGCATTTCTCAAGTAATTTTTCTTAAATTTACCATAGAAAAGCTCTCCATTAAAGCCTTAGTAAAATATCTGATAACTTATAATTGATTTTAAAATAGATATACCCAAGATGCAAATCGTCCCAACCACACATTTACTCCATTTGGTCCATATTTAAAGATTAAAACTGACCTGATATTCCTGGGAGTACCTTAATTTGTCCACTCTAACAAGTCAAAATCACCTGTGAGAATAATACTATATGAGAATAACAGTCTTAAAGAGAAGCTATGTGCGTGACTGAGAGCAGACTGTTACTAGAGGTCACAAGTTAATTTTTAAATAGATGAAGACATGCACAGTATGATGATAAGCTGAGTGAAAGAAATCTTCCTCTATGATTCATCTTGACTCCTTAAACCATTCTCTATTCCCCATAGCAATCTCAGAGGTGAGAAATGACTTGTCAGGTATGTGTGCCACAGAGAAGAGTGAGCCTCATTTTCCTGCAGAGCTCATTCACAAAAGTCAAGCAATATTATAAGAATTACAAATTTATTTTTAAAAGAACTGCTAGTGTAGCCTGCTAGCAAGATGAAGCCTGTCGCCTCATAAGAGAGAGGCATGCCATCTAGAGAAAAAGCAGGAGGATAATTCTAACTACCAGAATATTGGTATATGGTTACTAGATTTTGCCTTCCATGGAGGTTGGTGTGGGTTGGATTGTCCCTTTCAAATTCCTGTTCTTATTTTAAGTTCTTTTCTTTGAGTAAACTTTCTTCATTTTTATCAATTCTATGAGTAAACAATTGTGACTAGACTTTACATATAAGTATACAGGGAAAAACAATAGTACCAGTGACCTGATTTTATACTGCAGATGAAAAAATCCACCTTAGAAAGAATTTTTGTCTCTTGTTATCTTAATCATTTCCTCAGTAGAGCTATATTTCCTAAATATATTCAATAAGTGAGAGTTGCATCCAAAGATTAACCTGCAACATTTAAAAAAAAAGAAGAGAAAAACCTACTTTAAGTATCCAACCTGTCTAACTGTTAATCAAGTGAAGGTTCTTATGACGAGTTAAATCATAGTGAAACATAAACTCATATGAAGTATCCACTTATTAATCTAAAAGTGGAGGGAAGTATTCTGTTAGTTAGCAGACATGATTAAATTAAAAATTATTGGTTTATGTGTATGAGCAGCAAGTTTCTAAGATAACAAAGGCACTGAAATTAGAGTAGAAATTTTTTGTGTTGGCAACATGTGGTTAAGTTTCATTGTGGTTAAGTTAAGCAAGTGGTCCATTTAAAGGATTTATGATACAATGCTTATACTATTTTTTTTTTCTTTTTGGTATGTGGGTAGCTCCCTGGCTGGGAATTGAACCCAGGCCGCAATGCTGACAGCGCCAGCGCCGAAGCCTTAAGCCACTACACACCATCAGGGAACTCCCCTATACTATTTTTATAGTGCTCTGCCGACCTAGTAAAAGATACCATCAATCTGATATTTTTCAGTGATTTTTGTATTTGCAAATTAAGAAGGTTTAATAATTATGCTAATGAGAGTTAGGCTTCATCTGTAAGTACTTTATGTTGGTCAATGTTGATGGGAAATTTAATATTTTTATCTGCTAGTTTCTATCAATTCTGATTAGAAAGATGTCAATTTCATATTACTATTAGTTCAAAATGAAACTTCAAAGTTTCTTCTTGTTAGAGTACTTTATGATTTATATTTTATAAATGCACTCTCCCATTTGTTCGTAATTATATACAAGGCAGGAGATACGACTATCCTTGTGATGTTCTTAGATCAAATAAAATTTTGTGCATCAAAACTCACCTGTGACTAAAGACTATTTTTAATTTAATTTTTTTTCCCTGTGGCAGTGTCTTCAGTAAGCAACTCCACTCTTTTTCTTATAGAGTATAAACAGTATTTAAGTATTTAAATATATTAACTATTTAAGTACAGTATTTAAGAGCTATCCATTGCAAAACTTTCACAAATCCTTAAATTTTTGAATTCCAGTGTGGTATATATTTTACTCTATGCAAATTTAGTAAAGTGTAACCTCTTCACAGCTACTGCATGAGATGTAGAAAATCAAGCACAGTTGAGATGTCAGTCATCAGTGTTTAGTCTGGCTAGCTAGTTAAGTCTCTCATTCCTCCTTGCTTCATAGGTCAGTGATTTAATTTTATGCCATAGACCTGCGGAATTCTTTGAAAATAGTCAATATATCACACATCAAACTGTGATTGCAATGTGTTTAATATATACAATGCACTATGACTATCACAATTTATTAATACAGCTGATGGATTTGTTAATTATAACTGATGGATTTTAAAGATTCTATTGCAGTCACTTACAAAATACATAAACACATGGTATACAAAATGCAGCTGATCTATTGAATCTTGTTGGTAATATGCAGACTAAAGTACTTGACAGAATACAAGAAAGGATAAAAAAAGCAAAGAAAAATATAATAAGTACAAAATTCACAATAAACTGACATATATATATCAGCATTTATAATAAAAATATAAATGGATTAAAATTCCTTATTAAGAGGTTGAACAAATAGTCTGTTCACAATCAACTACTATATATATATGACACTGGACTCTGTAGGACTTTAAGAGGTAGATGTAGAACTTTTTTCATGGAGTTCCATACTAAGAGTTACTTACTTTCTGAATCAGAATGAAGTACTAATACCCAAGAAGATCTGGGTACAGAAAAAGAAATTTACAAGTCAAATAATTTTCTTTGATCTTTTCTACATACTTAGTCCACCTACAAGTCACTTCATGTAACTGCCATTTTGACATGGTTATTTCCTAGATAGTGTTACATTTCCTTAAAGAAATGTTCACATTGACATCCTCAAATCCTCAAATGAAAATACTTCCACTGTCCTTAAAGATTATTAGATCTAAAAGACTATTTTAAACACAAGAACAGTATTAGGTTTAAATTTATTTTCAAATGACAAACTAAAGAAGATAAGCTAGGTAGTAGTACTTGAACCTTGCCCAAAAACAGTGATTTAATAAGATGCCCTTTCACTTATCCTCAGTTTAGACCAAAAGCAAAACTGACAACTCAGGTGGAGAACTGGTAAATGAGAAATGAAACTTGGCCTGTGGTTTCATGTTAAAAGCAAAACATACAGATTCAGAGGAATTGAAGTTAGGTGGAAATGGCTCCTATATTTCAAATGAAAAGGATGTTCATACAACGCAGACCTGACTTGTGTGCATTAATAAAAATAGTATAAAATTTAAAAAGTAATAAAGAATTAATAAAAGTTAATGCAGCACTGTACAAGTATAACATACTCTTTAGAATTCATTTAATTAATTAATAATTTCAAATCGCAATAATTCACTTATCTAACTTAAAAATTAAAAAATACTGCCAATAAACTTATGAAAATGTTTAGCATGATATATAATCAAAGATAGCCAAATTAAAATAATGAAGTATAATTTTTACCTATTAAATTGGCAAAAATTTGAACATTAAATATTAACTTTGACTAAGATTGGAGGTGAGTGTCATGAGACTTATTAAACTATTGAATATAATTTGATTAAACTTTCTAGAGGAATTTAGAAATACACACACACACACACACACACATATGAAAAGCAATCTCACTTCTAGGATTTTATCCAGTAATTTAATTACAGTCACATACAAAGATATATGTACATGCATTTTATTGCAGCATTGTTTGCAAAAGTAGAAAAGTGAAAACCTAAATGTCCATTAATAGAAAATTGACTGAAGAAATTAAGATTGCTATGCACCCTTACAATGGAAGACTATGTACTGACATGAAAAAAAAATCTTCATAATAAATTAAATGAAATTAAGTGAAAAAGCAAACTATAAAGCAGTATCTACAGGATAATGACATGTGACTATTTCATTCATGTAAGAACACAACAACACTAGAATGCTTACAACAAAATGTTCATCGCTAGGTAGTGAGGGTAAGTGATTTTATTTTTATTGTTACCTGTATTTTCCAAAAATAAAAGTATTAATTTTGTAGTAAGAAAAAAGTTATACTTTTAAATGAAGTACACAAAATAAAAATAGTAGCTAAATTTGTGGTAAAACATCAATTCTGAATCATGGGTCCTCCAACTTTTTATTGTACTTACTGTATTTCTGATTTCTGAGTGAGTACAACCCCTACATTTGCTAGAGCTCTTTCCTAATAATATTCTGATTCTTTTTGAGATAACCTTTTTATTGTCTGTACAAGTATATGGTTCCTTAAGAACAGCAATTTCAGAACTGTTATATATTTAAAATTTTAAAATAAGTGATGAGGGGTTGATCAAGAGTTGACTATTCCAGCATTGAAGCAATGTCCCATCTCCCTTTGGCCTCCCTTAGCACAGCAGCTATTGCAATCTGCATATGGAATCACTTAGTGGTCTGTCCCACCCACCCCGCTCTAAGGAGAGAGCTCCCTGGTGGGGAAAGCGAGAGCCATGTTTTCATTTCTGTATATACACATCCTTGATTCAAATTAAGCACACATGACTGTTGAACTAAACTGAACATCTTAGAATTATCACACCATTGGCTAAAATGAAAATGAAGAAATTTTACAAATGTCAAATATTCAAATTTTGTATTTCTTCTTTTGGTTTTAATGTGTTACAACTAATGAGGGGTTAAAAATCTATACTAGTCATACTTCATTTAGGAACAGTAATCTTGCCACTCTATTTTAACTTTAAGTATAGTTAACATACAATATTATCTTAGTTTCAGGTATATAGTATGATCCAACATATATATACCTTATGATGTGATCACTACACTAAGTCTAGTAATCATCTATCACTGCACAAAGTTATCACAATATTATTGACAATATATTCCCCTTCATTTTTTCACTCATTGCCCCCATAAGCTTTTTCCCCACCTCTGGCAACCATCAGTTTTATCTCTCTTTCTATGAGTCTGCTTCTGTTTTATTTGTTATGCTTTTTTTAGATTCCACACATAAATGAAATCATATGGTACTTGTTTACCTCTGTCTGACTTATTTCATTTAGCATAATACCCTCTAAGTCCATCCCATTGTAATCAATGAATTCAATAAACTAGCAGGGTACAAAATTAATATGCAGAAATACATTGCATTTTTATTCACTAGTAATGAGCAATCAGAAGGAGAAATAAAGAAGATTATACTGTTTACAATAACATTGAAAATAATAAAATATCTAGGAATAAATTTAACCAAGGACGTGAAAGACCAGTACTCTGAAAACTATAAGACACTGAAGAAAGAAATTGAAGAGGACACAAATAAATGGAAGGATAGAATGTGCTCATGTATTGGAAAGATTAATATTATTAAACTGTTCATACTACCTAAAGCAATCTACAGATTCAATGCAATCAGTAACTATCAAAATACCAATCACATTCTTCTCAAAATTAGAAAAAGTAATATTAAAATTTACATGGAACCACAACAGACCCCAAATAACCAAAGGAATTCTGAGAAAAAAGAACAAAGCTGGAGGCATCACACCCCTTGATATCAAATTATACTACAAACCTACAATAATCAAAAAACATGGTACAGACATAAAAACAGACACACCCTTTGATCAGTGGAACAGAATAGAAAGCCCAGAAATACATCCTCATGACCATCATGTAGGTGGTCAATTAATCTATGACAAAGGAGGCAAGAATATACAATGGAAAAATGACAGTCTCTTCAATATATGGTGTTGGGAAAATTGGACAGATATAAACTCAACTCTTTAGGCAATTCTAGCAGTATTATAATTAGAGAAACAAGTGGTGCAGCAACTTTTATTTTATTCCTATTCAGCTCTTTCTCTCTGTACACTGATTTTCTATTTAAGTAGAAGACTTTTCTTAATGAAAATCCAGTATCATGTGTAATAAAAATAGTGATTTCCAATTATAAATGTGATAATTAAGAGTTCTTCTAGCTATTGCTAAAATATTATGTCTTTTCTCAAACTCCACGCCTGTATTCCACATTAGCTAACAAGTAATTTATATGATTCTGCACTTTTGAGAGGAAGTTAGAACAGTGTTATGGGTCAAATAATTGATTGGAAGATAAACTCCATGAAGACTATGAAAAGCATGACACCAGTTAATAGTTTCTTTTTGGCACCACCTGAAAAGAGCAGAGCTAACTGTAATACCATGATATAACATGTTTAAATCATTCGTTTATAATATTCATTATGATATAGCTGCTACCTCTTGTAGGGTAGTATAGAATTGTGCCTAAGAAAGACAGGCCCAAATCTGCCATTTATAATTTATGGAGGGTGAATAAGTTCTTTATTTTTGAAATTCTATTTCTCTCTTTAAAATGGCGAGAGTTATACTTGATTTAGACAGTGGCAGCTCTAATTAATTGAACTAAGAGTGTAAGAAATTTGACACAGTATCTGGCACAAATTAAGAGCTTGATAAATGATAGTTGAAAAAAAATCCATTTTCTAAATTTAAAAAATAGGATTCAAGGAAATCAAATTTCATGTAATTTGTAATGAACGGAACGAAAAATACAACTCTGATTTCAGTTAAACCCAGGCCTATGTGATTCCAAAGCTCTTGCTTTCTTTACTTTACCATATTATTTTCTCTGCTTCTCAGATTCTTTAATACATTCTGGTAACACCACAACCTTGACTTGGTTTAGTTTATTCTCTCTCCCTCTCTCCCCCTCCCTCCTTACCTCCCTGCAATAATTCTCAAATTCAATTTTTTTTTTTTTGTATGTGGGTAATTTCCCTGACTGGGAATCGAACCCAGGCCACAGCATTGACAGCTCCAGCTCCAAAGCCTTAAGCCACTGCACCACCAAGGAACTCCCAAATATTTATTTTTTCCAGTGCAAATATCTTAAACTACCAAACTCTTTGCCTATTCATGACTAACATAATGGGGGAGGATGAAGTCCATTTTACTGAAAATACAATTTTTTTCAAAAGAAATATGTTCTCTTGTAACATGGTTTCCTGTAACATAACCTTTTCATTGTAATTCATCAGAAATGGCATCTTCTGTCTCTTCCAGTGGTCAGTAAAAATCTTTATCTAGACCACCAAATGTATGTTGCATTTAAGAAATGGACAGCTTTCTATTTCACTCTCCCTCATACCTAATCCCACATTAAAGGATAGCAGCACCTGTGACAGTGACCCCCACAGGAAAACGTTTTTTTAAAAGCATACTCAGTGCTCACTTAGGCAGCACACATACTGAAGAGCATACTCGTGCACATACTAAGAAAGAATTATAGTCTCATTTTCTTTATCCCTTAAAACTTTTCCTAGTCACAGATTTCTTATACTATACTTACAGCAGGAAGAAAAAGTAGTTCTAATGCCCAGGCTCACCCTATAGACTGCGTGCTAATGGGCTATGCAACCTACACTGGTATCAGAAGGATAAACTTCCACCATCCATCTTATTAAATATGTTATGACAAGAAGCTGTGCTATGTGCAAAAAAAGTTCAATAGATTACTTTCAGGAGCTTTATTTATACTTTTCAGAAGACATATTTGTATAATTGACTTCCTAATTATAATAGTGATTCCCTGTAGTATTAGGAAACAGAATGGTTTCTCAAATTAAGAACATTATAAACTGTCCCAACATAAAATGAAAACTTGATTTAAATTTACTTTAAATAAATAGTATTTTCCATTCAGCATTTTTATGTGGGGGAGTTAAGAATCTTACTAAGTAAAATGATAATAAGTTTAATGATTATTAACTCACAATAGGAGAAAAGGAAACAATTTTTAGGAATAAAAGAGTGTGGTATTCAAGTATTAGACCTGTCATTTATTTTTTAACATCAAAGAATAATTACTTCAGCTTGTTTTACTTAAGGAGTGCATTAAAATGTTAACAATAGTTGTTTTAGGTAGTAGTAAAACCAAGGAAGATTGCACTTTGAATTTTAATTTATTTTACTTTTATGAATATTTTACATCTTCTATAATAAATATGTTTTTTTCAAACTTCAAAATAAAGGATGCTGAAATAAATGTTATGTGGCAAAAACACGTATTAATTTTTGCCTCATCCTCTACAAAGTCTGAAGTCAAAATTGAAATTTTTAATGTCATGTTTAGTTTTAAATTTAATATTCATAACTTTGAGATGATTTAACATTGGGAAAAAAAACTTACCAAATTACAAATGAAGTCATTTGAATGTAGAAAGTCATTGTTTGGTTCAAAGGTTCTAATTTATTTTTATTAAATTGATATATCCATTAAGTCAAAAGTCAGACAAGTTTGTGTAAAAAGATGCAGTTTTTATCTTATTTTTAAATATTTTAACTTTTTGATTAAGAGCAAATGAAAATTGGTTGGGTAGAATAATAGTTGACTATGAGTTTTACCATTTGTTTCAAATGCTCTATCTAAAATATTCATAAATAACATATTTCTAGAAAAGTGCTAACATTTTTAAGAGAAAATTTTCTAAAATAAAAGTAATGATTTTTTTTTAATTGAGCAGTCATATGAGAAAGACTTTAACTGTTTTATTCTTTCACCTTAATTTTCCTAGAAACTTTTCTTTCTAGCTTTGAGGATGTCTGAAGATTGTTTACTCAGCCATCAAAGAAGGAGAACCACTGGTCTGATGTCAATTTTCCATTTAACACTACAACTCTATTACAAGAAAAATGCACAGGGAAGATAACTTGTAATAAGTATCTACAATTCTAATTGCAATGATTTTTTAAAATGGAGAATAATAATAAGAAATCTGTGTTTATTGAGTATTCATTCAGTATCAAGGACCTGTTAAACAGTTCATATATATTATTATATTTAATTCAATCCATAAACTAACCTGTGAAAAAACTTACCCAGTCCCCCTTCCTTCCCTCTCTTTTTCCATAGGCATCAGACTTTCATCTCCATCTTATGGTGTCTTCCCACCATCTCTAGTTCCCTCTCCCAATAAATCCCTTGCCTACTCCTATGTTGAGGTCTATTTCTCTGCAAACCTGAAGAAAAAAATTTTTTTCTGAGAGAATGTAAGTTTTCTTTCCTTCCTCTTTTGCAATGTTTATTATATTGATAAATAATAGTTATTATAAATAAGTGATTACTATAAGTGACTTTCTATTTATTATTTTTTTATTGAGGTAACATTACAACTCCATTTACAATTGCAACAAAAAGAATAAAATACCTAGAAATAAATTTAACAAAGGAGGTAAAAGACCTATACACTGAAAGCTATAAGACATTGTTGCAAGAAACTGAAGAAGACACACACAGAGAAAAATACAAAGCTATTTCATGTCCATGGATTGGAAGAATTAACATTTTTAAAAATGTCCATTTATCGCTTCTCGGCCTTTTGGCTAAGATCAAGTGTAAAAATGTCCATTTACCTAAAGCGCTCTACAGATTCAATGCAATCCTTATCAAGATCTCAATGGCATTTTTCACAGAAATAGAACAAAAAAAATCCTAAAATTTGCTTGAAACTGCAAAAGACCCCTAATACTGATAGAGCATAAATTTTCTGAAATGTATCTGGGGAATGCTTTCCTTCAGATATGTCAAAGATAGATCATGCTATACAATCAAATAGCAAGTGTTTTAAACATTTTTCATATTGCTAAAATCATATATTAAGCAGAAAATCATGAAATGTGCCTTTGAAAAGTATCTTGATTAGCTGATTTAAGAAAAGTCCTCAATGACACCTTAGTTAAAAGTAATAATTCTTAGTACTATAGTGATGACTAATATAGCTATATTAGAGTTTTATCTATTTATACCTTTCTAATATTTCCAACCTTTCTCGTAGTTCCCTGGAAAAATAAAATGAGGAATGCTTTAAAATAATGTAGTAAAAAACATAGTGTAATACAATGGAAAACATATGGCTTTGAAATTAGAAAAAAATTGAATTGGAAACCGTAACAACAAACCACTAGTAAAGTCTGTGGGAACTTGGACAAGTTATTGACATTCTCTGCCTCAGTTTTCTCACCTGTAAAATGTGGATGACACTATTTTCCTTAGATTATTGAAAATTAAATAAATGAGCTATTTTATATAGGTCATGCAAGTAATGTTTATTTCATTTTTATATTCTTTACTCATCCTGTATGCACAAACATTAACATACAAGGTCTGACAATTAAGTTTACAACCTTGCACCATGTGCTTCCGTTGGCAGCACCGTATGAACAGCTCGGTAAGGTTTCATAACATTGATATATCTGTGTCTCACAGCTGTGTTCATGTCAATGTGTGGCAGTGTTTGCTGAGGAGGTGTTCATTACTGTTGTTGCATGTTTTTGTGTGCCTTCGTGAGAAGTCGAAGCTTAAATTAGAACAATGAACAAACACTAAATTTCTTGTTAAACTGGGCAAGAGTGGAAGCAAAATTAGGGAAATGTTAGTCCAAATTTGTGGAAATAATGCCATGAAGAAAACATCAGTGTACAAATGGATTAAATGTTTTTCTGTGGGGAGAGAAAGCATCACTGGTGAAAAGTGGCCAGGCTGGTCAGTAAAGACCAGAACTGACAAAAACAGTGGAAAAATTCATTGAATTGTGCATCAAAATCATCATCTGATTGTGAGAAGAATAGCAGACCAAGTAAACATTGATAAAGAAACAGGAAAATCTTAGCTGAAAATCTTGGCATAAGAAAGGTGTGTGCAAAAATTGTCCTGAAGGAGCTCACTGATGTTTGCGAAGACCTTTTTGAGAGGCAAGACAATGTTTGGGGCCACGTTATCAGTGGTGATGAAACATGGGTGTGCCAATACAACCCTGAAACAAAGCATCGAAGTGCACAATGGAAGTCAGCCAATTCTTCATGACCAAAAATGTTCCATCAGTCCAAATCAAGAGTCAAAATAATGTTGCTAACATTTTTTGATATCAGAAGGATTGTTCATTCTGAGTTTGTACCAACTGGACACACAGTCAACCAAGTTTACTAATTAGAAATGCTGAAAAAGTTAGACAAAAATGACCTGAACATTTTGCCAACAATTCATGACTGTTGCATCACCACAATGCACAACTCACATGACACTGTCTGTGAGGGAGTTTTTAGCCAGTACACAAATAACTTGTATTGGAACATGCTCCCTACTCAGGTGATCTGGCCCCCAATGACTTTTTCCTTTACCTGAAGATAAGGGAAATATTGAAAGGAAGACATTTTGATGACATTCAGGAAATCAAGGGTCATATAATGACAGATCTGATAGCCATTCCAAGAAAGAGTTCCAAAAATTGCTTTGAAGGGTGGACTAAGTGCTGTTGTGAATGCATAGCTTCCCAAGGGGAGTACTTCAAAGGTGACTGTAATGATATTCAACATGAGGTATATAGCACTTTTTCTAGGAAGAGTTTGCAAACTTAATTGTCAGAACTTGCATTTAAAACTACAATACCGTTGTTAGAGACCAGCTGTGTTACATTTAGAATAAATTTTAATTACACTGAATTATCCTGGAACCCAAGGAATGTTAACAAATGTACATTTACTGGCTTCACTCAGAGGATTATTCCCAGTAACAGGTCGAAGCCTAGTCCAGCTCAGCCCTGTGCATAGCTCACCCCGAGACCCTCATTTACTGGGCTTGACTAAAGCAAAGCAGTGGGAGGAAATGAACTGCTTTCCTGGGGTACCTGCCTCATGCAAGACCCCAACCCCTGACTATTTGCTGAAAATATCTTCCATATTTTTTAAAAATGACAGGAATTTTTGGTGGCTGGATTATTGTTGGATTCCTGGTAAAAGACAGTCCTTAAAGCATACCTTAGAAAATTCCCGCAGGGCTTAAAAACATTTTCCGTTTTTTGAATTTTTCATTTCTCCTCATTTATTCTACAAAACTCCCCACAGAAGCATTTCCTCCATAGACCTCTAATCTGAGTAGTGGCATGTGTCCAGTTCAAAGCTTCAGGACAGAAAGATTAGACCAGGAAAAACAGGGCTGGGGATTACATGGGATCTGGCATTCACAATAACCACTACCTATGGGGCTTTGCATGAGGTCCTTCACCATCTGGTTACAGGGACCTAAATTTCTTATGTGTGAAAGTAGGAAGTTGTACTACATGGTATTAAACAACACTTGCAATGTGAAAATCCTATGACTTTGATTCTAAATTCACAAAGAACAGGGCATGAATGTTTCAATGATCTCACATCTTAGGTTAATTTTAAGAACAAGAAGAAGACCTCCTCACTGAAAATATGGTGACATTACCAAAGGAAAATAGAAGGTTTTGTGGTAGATTCCTAAGGAAAGTGGTACACTATTAAAAAATCCTACATGGAAATAGAGAAGGAAGTCTTCCAACTGTAGCAGACCAAGCCATTCCCAGGCAGTGGGTCCGATTGGGCCAGCAGACTTTGGTGTCTCTCACTCTTTCTGGCCCACTTTCTGCATTCCATTTTCTATCAGATTTGAGTTCAAAGCCCTGTCACTAGTTGGATGATTCCATAGTGGTCTCTCTTGCTCTCTATCTTTGTCATCTCTATCTCTATTTATCTCTGTCTCCATCATTTATCTATCTCATTCTCTCTCATTCTTTCTCATTCTCTTTCTCAGATTACACAGAGCTCTTATTTCACACTGAAGATGCTTCTTAAATTCTTTCATGATATAAGGTGATGTATCAGGATCCCAGGAGGAAAATAATGGCTTGCCAAAATTATGCTAATTCGAGGGGGGGTGGCTTAATCACAGGAGATCACAGGGGATCTCCTGTAGCCTGGGGCTGGTAACAGTGAGGCTTGTACTTGTATCTATGTCCAAAAGGAAGAGAAGAGGAAACAATGCCAACACCTGAAAGGAGAGAGTTGTGCAGCCTTCTCTAAACATCCCTAGAAGCAACCCTACAGGAAGGGAATCAGGGAAATAAATACCCTGGAAGCCAATACAAGGCATTTTGAAAACATCTCAATCCTTGCTAGCTGAAGTATTTCCTGAAGTAATTCTGTTACGGTGAAAGTGTATACTTACTGAGGAGAAACCAGAGGAAGAAACGTCTTTTACCCATGCACTCTCAAACCAATGCAAACTTTTTGGTGTGGGATAGGTATAATGCAAATCTAAAACTATTGCTTACTTCCAGAATATGCTCCTGTTTCAGAGATTGAAAAGTTGACCAAAAAAAGGTTCTAAAAGTTTGTTACTGTTATTCTTTGTAATACATAAGAGACTGTTTTGATTTTGTTTTTGTTTGTTTGTTTGTTTTGGTGCAGATACACCACTTAACCCATGATCAAACTCCCATGATTTAAAACTGGAGGGAAGTCATGCTACAGCCCTTTCTTAAATGTCCAGCTTTGTTTCAGAAGTCCACTGGGGCCAAACTTCTATAGTTGTACCCTAGAGCTATTTCAATCTGAAATAGATTACAGTAGATCTCATATTGTATCTTGCTTTATTTGGCATATTTATTAAAATCCACTCCACCCCGTGGAATCTATACTCTTTTTTTTTTTTTTTGAGGGGGGGCAGTGGTACTTCCCTGGCTGGGAATTGAATCTGGGCTGTGGTGTTGAGCACCCCGAAGCCTGGCCACTATACCACCAGGGAACCCCCTTATACTCTTAATTGCATTTCTACCCTCCGCTCCCCACATAGGCCAAATTTTCTGCAACATCTCACCTAGGATAGGTAGCAAATATCTAGAAAAGTGCTTCCACTCTTCACGCCCATACTCATAACAGATATGACTTAATCAACCATTTGTAGTTCCTGGAAATCGTAAAATATGGTAGTGAGTGTCTCTGTCAATAAATTCTTTGTTGGCCAAAGAAATTTGCTTCTGCTTTCTTCCTCTTCTAGTCCCTCCAGGCCTTTCAAAATGCAAGTAAAGTATACTATAAAAGCCTTATTAGGGTCTAGTGCAATAATCATTACCACATAATAATAGCTACACTCCTATAATTAACCTTTTGTCGGCATACTTACAAATCAGCTTCTCATTCTTATCTGCTTTTGTTACTCTTGTAACATCCCTGGTGTTAAGGAGTAGTCATACCTAATTAACATTTACCCTTCAGGTAGGCCATGCTATAAATACCCTGGTAAACAGTTTGTTTTCTATGGGTTTGTTGGTTACAACCTAAGCCAGAATTCTTCTACTTCTGAGTGATAATGGGGTTGAACTAATACAGGGAGTACATCAACTAGGGGGATATTTATTTTCAGTCTTATGTTTCAAGACTAATCAAATTAAATCCTGGAATACTGAAGTTGGGGGGAAAAGGTCACCTGCTTCAATGCTGAAGACAGGTAACTTTTAAGATAATATAAGATAGTTAAAGAACTTGTCATATACAGTAAGTAACATGAACTAAGATTAGCTTCAAGGGAATGTAGATAATTATATGATGGTTGACTTTGTGGCTTATTCATTTATTTAACAAATACTAATCATTATAAAGGCAAACATTTGCCAGGCACTGTTATCGGCATTGTCTATAACCTCTTCCTAAACTTTAGATGTTGTCTGTAGGGCAACCATCAGGTCATTACGTGTATTACCCCCGAATCAGTCTGAAACAGGTGCATTTCTGTATTGACCCAGTTTGGCATTTCTTATAATCTTACAACATTTTTCTTATGGCTATTGATTTACTCAAATACATAAGTATTATGCTATCTAATCCAAACCCTTTGACGTGAGTGATTATAAGAATGTGTATACATAGACAAAAGTAAACATTCTGACTGAAGTCCTACGTGTTCACCTGATTAAAATTCTGTATGTTTTTTAAAAGATGAATGATTTGGCTAAATAGTTGACTTTTTCCATCTTGTGTACTGGGCTAATTCAGTTTCTCTAACATCAAGATTCTATTTTCTGCTGCCCAAAGTTCCTATTCCCGCAGCTTCACTTTACCCAGTCAGATGATAATACACTGAATTCCAGTAAGCAAGAAGGAACGTTCATGGAATATGATAATTACTGAGTAAACAATTTTAAAAGTGCTACTGGTTTGGTTTCTTTCTAGAGGATATACATGCAGGAACAATAATAAAAGTTCAAAGGAACCAAAATTCTTTTTGCCCACCAACCACAGAAATTGCCACCTCCTTTATAAATAAGTGATTATTTACAAAGCTGGTTTAAAAAGTGCTTTAGATTTGGGTTTCATTTAGAGTTTCTCAGCCACATTTTTTTCTATTGTTTAAGAATTATTTTATTGCATATATCATTCCAAGTACTTAAAATAAACATTGTTGTGATTTTTAAAAACATAGTTAAAAAAACAACACAAGAAAAAACATGGCACCAGTATGAAAACAGTAATTGAAACACAATTTATGGAAGAAAAGGAAATCAACAATGCAGTATAAGCAAAAAGATCTTTCTAATGTTGTGTTTGTTGACTAGGAGGTAACAGATTAGAATAAACACATTTCCTCTTCTACGATTTAAAATACCTTCTCTTTACATATAATTATGCAGAATCTTACTCAGAGGAAGATCACAGGCTGCTATATTACTGCTTTTTTATTCAAATTAAAAATCATACTTTGCTGTTTTTAAAAAGTTAAATGAAATCTAGAAAGCCAAATAAGAGGCAAGTTGAGAAAGAAAAGAGAGAAAAAAAAAAAGCTGAGAACCAGATTTGTGCCTGTATTTCTGAAGGCTTTTGTGAAATCTCTTTAGCTACATCTAAGTTTGAGGTTAGCCTGGGCATCGCGTGCCATTCTTGAAGGATCCCCAGAAGCTGACTCATTCGCTTTATCATTTCTCATGAAAACAAGGAGTGGCAGCCATCACTGAAGAGCAAAGGGTGTTTTGGTGACTGATCTCTTTACTAAACTGAGGAAAGCAATCACACGCAACCTTCAGAAGCTTTCCGCTCCCAGAGAAACGCGGCAGCTTTGTAGAAAGGGAGTTATTTCTATTCAAGCAGACAGGTGGCAACTGAAAATACAAACATGAAGAAAGAAGAATAAACACATTTTCAAAAATATATCAAATGTAACAAATAATCAGTATTATTCTAGTTTTCAGCTATATTGTTCTTTTTAACTATACATTGCAAGTTAAAATAGAATTGGTTGCTATTCTGTATTTTAAAAATTCTCTCTTCCTAAATGCATCACTTCACTTTTAACCGTCCAAAGAACCCTTCATAGTTTACTTCCTCTAAAACAGTTCCAATTTTAAAACACAGGTTAAAAAAAAGTGGGTAGAAAAGCCACATACCCACCCAAAGATCTGAAAATTGTGCAGCGGGAACAGTGAGCAGAGGGAGACAGAAAGTGATAAATGCCAGGGGCCTAAGAGGTATGAGGAAGTCAGAGTTTCTTTTTTCCTGGAGCAGTGAGGCATAAATTTTAATTGGGATGAAATTCAGGAACAGACTCTAATGTCTTTCTGTGTGTATGTGCAACAATAGCAATAACTTTGGTTGAGTACTTACTGGGATAGGGGTGGGGAGTGACAGACACTTTTCTAAATACTTTACAAGCATATCTTTATCCTTAAAACAACCCAGAGAAGTAAATATTGTTATCCTAATTTCAGATGTGAGAAAGTATTTTGGAGACACGTTAATGGAAAAGAGAAAAGAACTGATGGAATCCAGGCAGATAGACTGGTCTCATTGTCAATCTGGAGTCTAAATGTTTCCAAAGCATGTCGTCGTTTTCTGTGACAAATAATCAATATTATTGTATTTCTTCAATTAAAGAAGTCTGACCTCCTACATTATCTAATTTGTCTTCATTAGAGCACAATAGCATGGTCTTATTTTCAGGTTTGTTATTCAGGTGAGAAAAATAAGTCTCAGGGAGTTCTCAAGATCACTCAGCAAGGAAGTGTGATAAAGCCACAACCAGAACATAAATCTTGTGCTCTCAATTCTTCTGCTCTTTTGTTTTGCCTCTTGCCTTTCATTTCTGCTTCCTTCCTCTACTTAGGATTCATGGGAAGGCTGTGATGTCCATAAAGTCTCACTTAGCACCTTTACAGTTTCATTCCCAGTTAAAATGCTAAGGCCCTTGGGAGAGGTAGCACTTTAATCTGTGGCCTGGGTTCGATTCCCAGCCAGGGAACCACCAAAAAAAAAAAAAAAAGAAAAAAAATTGAATCAGAATTTTGAAGAGAACTAACAACTTGTTTGCATTCTTTAGTATAAATATACAAGTTTGACACACACCTAAAATGTACAGTCAGAATTAATACCATCTACATAAAAATATTATCAAAATATGACTACTGAGTATTGGTGTATGAGGAAGGCGTTCACCATAAAGTGTTCCTGAGTCTTGCCAGGAACGTGATCATGTAAGCATTATCATAGTATACTTTTAGTTGTACACATTCATAGGCTTAAATTTTTTTCATGACCAGTGCAAAAGTAAACCATTCTAAATAAAGGGTACATCTATAAGAGCAATATATGAACAGAGCCAGGAAAAACTGCAAGAGAAGACTATTGGAGAGAGCTAGCCTTGCCAGACATTAAAAAATACCATAAAACTCTAGTAGTTAAAACTGTTTATATGCTGGAATAGATAGACAATCAATAAAAGAGAATACAGGGTACAGAAATAAACCCAAATATGTTCAGAGCTATGAATATGATAAAGTTGAGCACTCACTATGTAAAAAAAAATGAATTTGCCATTTGGGGAGCCATAAGGGAAAAAAAAGCTGGATTTTTCTCACCCCTTATGTCAAAGTACATTTCTGGGGCATTGATGTGCTGAAGCTGGCACATCCCAGCAGGCAAGAGCCAACTGTGCGCATCTTTTCCTAGCCCACTCTGTGTTCAGTGAAATTATAGTGATAGCTTGCAATTGGGCATGGTGGGAGTGTTTACACTTCAGAAATTGGCAAGTACTACACATCGGGGCTTTTCTTTTTGGTTTTTGAGACCCAATTTTCCAGTCACCATGGTAGGAAAAAGCACCTAAGAAATGAACCAGAAGATTACACGACAGTTTTACTTTTAATAATTTTACAAGTGGTAGCGAAAGCTTTCTGTAAAATCCAACCACCCTTTTTTGACTGGTAGTAAGTCAGGCTGGGCAGCAGCTTCTGCTGCCCAAAGGTAGGCGGGGTGTTTAAGAAATTCATGGAATTAAGAGGAGGAGAGGGTAAAAAGAAACCTATTTATTATTTTTTCTTTTTCAATAAATCCGCCCTTAACCCTAATACACGTTTCAGAGATTTCAATAAATTTATTTATACCCTCAGGAAAAAAAAATCCAAAATATTTCTTTTTTACTTAAAAATATTTTTTAAATTTAAGTACAGTTGGTATATGATATTATGTTGGTTATATTAGTTTCAGGTGTACAATACAGTGATTTGACATTTTCATACCATACAATGTGATCACCCCACTAATTCCAGTAATTATTTGTCACAGTGTGAACTTCTCATAATATTATTGACTATATCCCCCTTCTTCCTTCACCCATTCCCCCACCTCTTCCCCTCTGGTAATCATCCTTTGGTTCTCTGTTTCTGTTTTGTTTTGTTAGATTTCACAGATAAGTAAAAGTATATGACATTTGTCTTTCTCCGCCTGACTTATTTCACTTAGCATAATACCTCCTAGGTCCATTCATGTTGCAAATCGCAAGATTTCGTTCTTTTTTATTGCTTTGCAATGTACTATTGTATATGTAGATAACATCTTTTTTATCTATTCATCTATGGATGGAACCTAGGTTGCTTCCATATCTTGGCTATTATGCATAATGCTGCAATGAACATAAGAGTGGATGCATCTTTTTAAATTAGTGCTTGTGTTTTCTTTGGATAAATATTATACCCAGAAGTGGAACTGCTGGGTTGTATGGTATATCTGGTTTTATTTTGAGGAACCTCCATACTTTTTTCCAAAGGGGCTGCACCAATGTGCAGTCCCACCAGCAATGCATAGGGTTCCCTTTTCTCCACATCCTTGTCCAAACATGATTATTTGTTGACTTTTTGATAACAGTCATTCTGACTATTATGAGGTAGTATGTCATTGTGGGTTTGATTTGCATTTCCCTGATGATCAGTGATATTTTCATGTCTGTTGGCCATCTATGTCTCTTCCTTGAAAAAAGATCTTTTCATGTCCTCTGCCCATTTTTCAATTGTATTGTTTATTTTTTTGTTATTAATTGTATGAGCTTATATATCTTGGATATCAACCCCTGATCAGATATATCTTTTACAAATGTATTCTCCTCTTCAGTAGGTTGTCTTTTTGTTTTCTTGAAGGTTTCTTTTGCTGTGCCGAAACTTTTTAGTTTGATGAATTCCCATTTGTTTATTTTTGCTTTTGTTTCCCTTTGCTTGAGGGGATATATCCAAAAAGATATTACTCAGACTAATGTCAGTTTACTTCTTATGTTTTCTTCTAGGAGATTTATGCTTTCAGGCCCTGTATTTAAGTCTTCAACTTATTTTGAGTTTATTTTTGTGTATGATGGAAGGGAGTGGTCCGGTTTTTTTTTTTCTTTTCTTTTTTTTGCATGTTTTCCCATCACCGCTTTACAATATTGAGTTTTTAACCCACGAACAAGGTGCATGGCTCTGCTTATCTAGGTCTTTAATTTCTCAACACTGTTTTATGTTTTTCAGTGTATATGTCTTTCACATTTTTGTCAGATTCATTCCTAAGTAGTTCATATTTTTTATGCTATTTAATGGTATTAGTTTTTAATTTTATAATTTCAATTTTTGTTGCTAATAAACAGAAATGCAATTGATTTTTATGTTGATCTTGTATCATATGGGTGGGGGCTTCGAAAAATGCCTTGCAACTTTTGCCTTCAGCATTTGGAACACCTCCCTGAGACCATCATAACATGAAAATATCTGGATTGAAAGAGCAATGAGGAAAGGAACCAAGCCAACTGGGAAATGACAAAGTATTGTATTTTAAACCACTTAGTTTTTGGATAGCTTGTTATACAGCAACAGATAACTGATACAAAAGTTTAGGAGGAGTCACAGTAAAGAAAATAGTTTAGAAATTCTCAAAGAGGCAAGAATCACAAACAGAAACAGTCAGTAGTAAGAAGTTAGGATACAAGTTGGGTGTTTAGGATCAAAGAAACAAGCCAGGTTTAATGAAGGAGGCAGGCAGAAGAGTAAACCACAGTTACCTCTAAGGGAATCAAATGTATTGAAGCTTAAGAGGTCTTTGCTGGTTGCAGTTAGATCAATCTGGCTAGTTTTAATTCAGAGGAACTTGATCCTCCTTGAACTTAAAAGGTCAGGGAGTATTAAGTTAGAGCTAATGCCTTTTTGTCAGAGGTTCTGGTCCACTCAGGATCGTCTTAGTGTGAAGATAATGTTATGCCCTTCTGCAGAGATGGATGTCTCTTAGGGGTTTTGGATTCTCATGGGCTGAATATACGTTTCCCCATTCAGGATCTTACGCTTCCTCTGCTTCACTTGTCTTTTACCAAAATGCTGCAACTCTAAAGTGGTTCCTTGTCAGTTATTACTTTCTCTACGCATAGGAGTCACGGACTCTTCTTGCCCATAGCTGGCCACGGGGGTGGGGGTGGAGGTGAGGGGTGCTTTGGGGCCTGAGACTGCTGCTCTGAGGCGTCCGGAGGCCTGGCTCTGGGGCTGCTGCGCCGCGGGCGGGGATACTCGGCCTTCCTCCGGCGGTGGGACACCGCGGCAGCGGCCCGGCCCTGGTCTTCACCTCTCAGCATGCGGCTGCCAGGGGTCCCCGCAGGCGCTGCCACTTCAGGAGGCTGCGTTGGCCGCCGCCCCCGCTGCCTCTCCTCCTTCGTGGTCCTGCTGCTCCGGGGGTGTAGGTTCTTCACCTCCCGCGACATCAGGGCTCGTTTGTCCCCACTCCCTCGTGCCAGGCGGTGGCGGCCGCGCCCCTGCCTCCCGAAGGGTCCTGCTCACTCTCCCCAAAATATTTTTTAAATAGTTTACTACAAAACGTAAAAATCTACTCGGAAAAAGCATCCATAATGAATGTTAAAATTTTCAAAATGGTGCAAAATATGTACCCATTTTTTAAAGGGCTACTTATCTAAGGATAGAAAACAGATGAGCAATTCAATATAAAGTTGAGTAACATACATTAATTGACAGAAATATACATATAATTGGCCAATAAATACACGGGGAAAATGTTTAACTGCAAGCATAACTAAGAAATCCAAATTGAAAAAGAAATATTTTTTAAATGTATAAAATGGTAAACATCTAAGGTATGCTGCAAAGTTGAGGTAGGATGTGGGGAAACCCAATCTTTCACTGTGGGCCATTGTTAAATTAAATTTGACATTATTAAATGAAATTTAAGATTCATATTCTTCAACTCAGTAATTCTACTGCCATGGTTTTAAAGACTTTCATACTGCCACAAAAATGAGCTGACGTGGATGATTACTGTGGTATTGTTTGCGTAATAGTTACCTATTGCTGCTTGAGAAATTACCCCAAAACTTAAAAGCTTCAAGTCATAATAAAGATTATTATCTCAGGCAGTGTCTGTATCTCAGGGGTTGGAGAACTACTTAGCTGGGTGGGTGTCTCGTGAAGCTGTAGTCAAGGTGTAAGCAGCTGTTTCAAGGTCTGACCAGGGCTAGAAGATTTTAGTTCCAGTGTGACTCACTCATGAAGCTGAGGGAGATGTAGGAGGCCTCAGTTCTTTACCCCACAGATCTCTCACTCACATAATAGAACTGTTGGAGTGTCCCTGTGACATGGAAACTAGCTTCCACTGGAATGAGTAATCCAAGACAGAGCAAGGCAGAAACTGCAATGCTTTTTATAACCTACTCCTGGAAGTCACACATCACCATTTCCACAGTATCTTTGTGTTACACAAGTCAGCAGAATTCAGTGAGGGAAGGAAATACAGAAAGGCGTGAATACCAGGCGAGGAGGCTCATTGGAGGCCTTCTTCTGTGGTAACTGAGGCTAATTACCACAGTTAAGAATAACAAAACAACAAAAGAATCCCATTAATAAGGTACTAGTTAAACACTTTTTTTTAACTGACTGAAATGTTACAGAACCATTGAAAAGAAAGAAGCCAACTATATGTGCTGCTATGGAAAAATGCCCAAAATATATAATAAGGTATGTGGAACACATATTTATGTTTATGAGATTTCCTGGGTTTTCTTATAAAAACAGGCATTCATGCATAATGGTATGCATAAGAGTATGAAATTTATGCAACAATTTTTAAGGAGCTCTGTTATGGGCAGTGGAATTGGGGTGATAGTGGTTAGGGATAGATGAGGGCTGTTGAAACATATTCAGCCATGTAACATGAAAAATAGAGGCATTTTTGGCTGGATTTTTTCCAGACAACTCTAGTATAACTTTATTAATGATGTTCTATATTTATACTAGTAATGTAAGCAAAAATGTTACTATGAACATATATTTATAATTTTTAAAACTAGTTAAAAATATGCTTCACAGATATTTTATAGGACAGATAGCCAAAGGGGGGATATCATTTTAGCCAAGCTCAGACAGACTTCCTTCTCACACTTATCTTCTACTCAGAGGAGCTAAATAGGTAAGCAGGCGAACCACAACATAGTTTTATGAATTGAGGATAGAATGAGGACTGAGTGCTACCAAGACTCCCTGGTTTCCAGGTCTCCAGCCTCTGCAAAGAAAGCATGAGACAGGGTTTATTCCAAAAGTAGAACTGTGTTGTGATGGATTTCTCCTGATTTCTCCACAGGTTCCTTTGGAGAGTCTGGCAGCTGATACTGTGCAGAAATGGCAGGGTTTGCAAGTGGGCAGCAGTTGCACAGGGTCACACAAGGATGAAAAGCCTCATAGCACCTGTTAGTGAAACTAACAGGTATTAGTGAAACTCAGCTCCAGTAGATGCCTGTACAGGAAAGGTGGGGCATGCGAACACCTATCTTGAAAGATCTTCAGAGACTGTAGCTGCTGGGAGCTGAGTTATTAGTCTTGTTGGATTATCATGAAAAGGATGCAGGGCCAGCAAAGCTCATGGTGTTTATTACAAGGCTAAGTTTGAGGTTTAAGTTCTTGGAAGAAGTCCTCCATTGGGTTGAGGAAAAGTATAGCTGAAAATTGTCTGCAGCATGCAAGAGCAACATAAAATTACAGAACTTTCACACTTCCTAATAGCTTTATCAAAATGCCAATGCAATGATAATAATTCTAAAGATGCAGCTAATATTGAGTGTTTATTATTCATTTACTAATTATACCCATTTTATAGATTAAAAAGTTGAGAATTGGAGAAGCTAAACAATCGTACCAAGAATGTTACACACTTTGTTTTGGAATTTCAATGTTAACAAATAATTCAAAATTTATTTTTTATTTTATTTTTTAAAATTATTTTTTTATTTTGCAGTTACAGTTGACATTCAGTATTATTTTATATTAGTTTCAGGTGTACAGCATACAGATATTTATGTAATTTATATAGTAATCCCCCCCGATTAGTCTAGTACCCACTTGTCACTATACATAGTTGTTACAACATTACTGACTATTCTCTATGGTGTACTTTACATCCCTGTGATTATTATGTAACTACAAATTTTTACTTCATAAATGTAATTTTTAAAAGTATAAGCACTTTAAGGACTCCTGAAGCACTTCTGCCTATGAAATTGGAAACCCCTGCTTTGCTGATCCACAACTGGAACTGTTACCGAAGAATGAGGCCCTTCTCTGTGTGGTGTCCAGGTTCTTGGTATCTCAAGTAAAGAATTGAATGAGACACACACCAAAGTGTAGAGGTGAAACAAAGAGGCAGTTTATTAAAAGAGGTGGGAGTGGCCCAAGTAGATGAGTGGCTCAAGGGCCTCTAATGGCAAGGGGTAAGTACTCCTAAGAGGAAGAAGTGGGCTCCAGCAGGCAAGTGGATCAAGAGCCTTACCCAATGAGGCTTTGGTAGTTTTATTCTTCGGCCTGTGGGAGAGCCCTGCCTCATCTAGCCAGAGAATTTCTAGCTTAGCACATGTGTGATAAGGGGAATTATATCATTTTTTCTTACTGTATAGGTGCATCAGACAAGTTGGTCATACTGTACGTGTGAGGCAGTGAGGCATGTTAGGATGTGGGGGTGGGAGGAGCAGGGTCTGGATGAAGATTGAATTTGTCCTTGTAGCTTGGCCAAGCTCAGATAAGTTTGTATCCCAAGGTCAGGGCTGCTATTCTAAGAAGCAGCAACAGTAGCCCTATCAAATGTGATGTTGCAGCTCGCCAATTTCAGCTAAACTTGGTTCTTGTTAGCTTCTCCTCAAGCTCATTTTCATTAGTTCTTTTCCTGTCTCTAATGGCCTGCCTCATCTTCCAACTCTTTCCTTTTCTCTGACTGCTTGCCTTAGAACCAGTGTCTAGAATTTACAGAAGGGTAAATCTCTGTTCAATATACAGGTTAAGCTTATTAAAAAATAAACTATCTAATCATGGAATGAAATTTCATGAGTGGTAGTCTGGAAATGTTCAAGCAGAATCACAATTACCACCTGTTACATATGTATATTTCAGAGAAGCATGAGTGACATGGGGTTGGGTTTTCTTCAAAATCTAAGATCTGATCTAATGAGAGCAGAGGCTTCACTTTGTTATCCTTCAGGGTGAGGGGAATTGAAGCTTCTGATTGCAAAAGGCTGGATTAAGTATATTTCCTAAGATTGCAGGGGTTTAACCGTAACAACAAATACTTTAAAAGCACGTATTATTTGCTCGGAACTGTCTTTAAGTTCTTTACACATATTAACATAGGTAATCTTTTCTACCATCCTAATGAGGTACAGGATCCTCACCTCTAAATCGTGCCATCAAGTCCATGCTTTTCAGTATCCGTTATATATATGCACCATGCAATGGACAGTTGCAATCATATGACCCTATAAGTGGAGGTAAGTTTAGCTACAACACTGCAGATAAATAAATAAACAGACAAAGGAAGTGGTTTGTTGCATAATAGAAAATTTCTATCCATGTTTTCATAGTAACATCACCAAACCACAGGTTGATACTTAGAAAAAAAAAGTCAGTGTCAAAAAACTTCAATATCATGAACATTCCATGATTTTGCACTATTACAAGTCAGCTTAATCTAAAATTTTAATTTAATATAGGAAAAAACATAAAAACAGCATTAGTAGAATAAAAGTTAACTAACCTTTTTCTTGTCTTCTTTTTGTTTTTGTTTTTTTTTTACAATAATAGGATTTGTTTACACAGAGCAACAAACGGCAAGACATTTACAGGTCCCTTACTGAATGCAAATCATGGTTCAGTGCTGGAGGTACCTTAGCTGTGAGTCAGTCTTAACTCTGATTGAGCTTTCCTAACTCAGTTGTTCAATGAGTGGCCTGGGAACCAGACTTCTTGTGGCTGGACACTTGGTTGGTTCTGTAGTGTTGGGCAAATACTTCATCCATCCACCTCTCAATTTTTCTCATATATGCAATGCGGTAATAGTACCTCTCTCATAGGATTATTTCAAATATTGAATAAGTTAAGTCATGTAATTTTATAACAGTGTCTGGCACATAACAAATCCCTAATCAGCATTAACTATTAATATTAGCTGGTGTGAGGGGAAATGGAGTATTTAAGTGTAAATATGAATTTATGAAGAGATAATGTTACTGAGAAGTATGTAAGAATCAGATGAAATTTACAGATACTAAATATGCCTGGATTCAAAGTGGGGTGACATGGTTATGGGTGGGAGCTGAAGGGGCTACTGGGGCAGACTCTCGGGATGACAGAAGAATTGAGCAGGACCAGGAAACAAATTCTTTTGCCCATCTTTAATGGGGTATACTTTAAAATGCGGTCACAAGTATAATGTTCTCAGCTAAGCTAAGGTGGTCTATGAAAAATAGAAGAGAATCAAAAAATTAAACCATAGGTGGAAAATCAATGATAAATAAAATAATTAAAATACACAGAGAGTAACATGTTAATTCCTTCTGAAATAAACATGTAAATGTTTAATATTTTAATATATGTGTAAATACCTATCACTCAATTGCATTTCACTTTTCCAGCTAAATTCCTCCATCAGAACACTCAAATTTCTTAGCTTAAAAAACAATTATTATTTTTGATATTGACCAAAAAAAGTGAAAAGCAATTTACTAATGCATCTATTTACATAATATAAACATATGTGCACATTTATGTTTTCCCCCAGGAGATGTGCAAGCATAATGTGCAAATGACCAAATTCTTTTTCCTGACTAATCTTGCCTACTCTTCTTTCCACTTTCAAACTTTTAACTAATCGGTTGAATACTTTCCTGTTTATGAAATATCTGATCACTTGTTTTAATGTCTTCAGCATGGCTTTAGCTGATTTACTAAATAGCTAATGTCCAGATAGTACTTAACAGTTTACAGAATTCTTTCTCATGCATTATCTCAGTTACTTCTTTACAGTAATTTTGAGAGGATTACTCATGCCATTTTACAATACATAACTTATGAGTAGAGTTTGTGTGACTTTCCCTAGATCACATGGCTGCAACTGGTCTGAGATTTGAGTAGGATCATATGGGAATATTCAAAAAGCTTTCAGAATTGAATGTTATACATTTAAGGGATCTCTGGTGCCTGATTAAATGAGGAAAGTGAGGTGGAGTGGGGGAGGGAATACAGACTCATATTTCAGCCGCTGCCTATAATATTCTTTGTGTTGCCATTATTCATATTATTTTCATTTCAATTTTTTTTTGTTTTCCCTGTTAAAAGAAAGCTATAGAATTATTTTTCCTTACAAGCTTCAGAACTCTGCCCAAGAGAGCAAATAATTCCCCCACACGCTGACTGTGTTCTGATTCTATTCTTCAGGGGAGCAAGAGGTACAGAAATGGAACAAGACCCCCTTCTGGTAGAAGGGATACACTGGACCCCTGGGTCCTGGGAAACTTTTCCTAGAAACTGTGCTATTGTTTCCTCCTCATTAGAAATGAAAGTAAATTGTTAAAGCCACAACCGTGTGTACTGGCTTTGTTAGCATCCAGAAAACGTGGGCTAGGTTAGTAAAGCTACTTCTTACTGCAAAACCCTTTAACAGAAGTGATAGTTCATGATAGGCCTCTAACAATGTAAAAAATTTTCACAAATGGCTGGGACAGGGCACAAGGTTGTTGGAAGAAGAGGTTAGCAGGAAACCCAAGATAACCCATGAGCCTATTCATAAGCAGTCGTTTGTCACCAAAAAGAGGAAGAGCTTCACCCAATCTTGAAGTATAAACTTGTGGCCTGATGGCCTGCCCCTTTGGAATTCTAAGTTTCTTTGGCATAAGTTGTGAGGAAAAAAAAGATTAAGAAAAGCTTTGTGGATTAGGAAAAACTATAAAGGGAGCACGTACCAAAAAAAAAAAAAAAGGCAAGCGGAAGGTAAAAGCAAGGAGCAGTTTTCAGTGGTGTGTTAGCTAATTTCATGTGTGAAATAACCTGTGGCATGGTGTCTAGATTATGTGGTCAAAAATTATTCTGGAATGGTTTTCAATGAGATTAACATTGAAATCAGTGGACTTTGAGTAAAACATATTGCCCTCCACAATGTGGATCAACCTCATCTAATAGCTGAAGGCCTGAATAGAACAGAGGACCAATCTCTCCAGAGCAAGAGGAAATTTTACAGTAGATGGCCTTCATTCAGGCTTGAACGGCAGCATCAGCTGTGTCCTAGGTCACCAGCCTGTTGGCCTTAGGACTTGAACTGCAGATTTTGGACTTGCCAGCCTTCATAATTGAATGAGCTAATTCCTTAACATAACCAAACAATAAACAAACAAATATTCTATTTGTTCAGTTTCTCTGGAAAACCCTAATACAAGTGAGATGTAGTCTTCAGGCTAGAAGGAAGGGACTTGAAGCTGGCGAACAAAAACCAGGGACATAGTGCCAAACTGTGACTTTATTTGGCAAGCATTTGGGTACCGATCTCAATCAAGAGTGATTTCTTCTTACTTTCCCAATATTAGTTTCCCTTTGGAAACTTTTCTTACTTTTCATTGAATTCATCCCATTATGTTTTACGTTATTACAAATCACCTGAATTTCTTTTTAGGATGTTAGAAGTATAAATAAATAAATAGCTCCTCATTATTTCAAGTAATTACTTGTATGTAAGGCTAGATTTAGATTTACACATATAAGAAAGAACATATGAATTACCCAAAGTTAAGAAAATGATGAGGAAATGTAAATAATAAATGACATAAAATTTAAATGTGTGTGAAATAGAAGTCCAAGTCTGTGTGTAAGACAAAGTATTTTAGTAACAGAAGTAATGAAATTAATCCACAAGATAAAACATCAAACTAGAGAGATTAAGTAAGAACCAAAACCTCTGCACTTAAAAATAAATAAATAAATAGCTACAAAAAAGGGAATATGAGTTTTGTGTTAGTATTCCCACCTAAATTTTTATGAGAATTACATAATTAAAACTGTTTTCTGATGGGAGAAAAATTAAAGGGTTCAAGGATAAGACAATATAAATAATGAAAATATGATGCTATGTTGTACATTATGGTTTTCAAAATGTGTATAAGTTCTAAAATTTTTTTGACTAATAAAAATTCAGATACAATTTCATGCTGTCGATAAGAGGAATTTATTCATTTCTGACTAAGATTATTGCAAGGCACTAAAAAATTATGAGGAACAAACAACAGTGAACTCAGAAAGTCACACCACAAAAATAGTGTAAGAATGAAAGGACTCCACCCTAACTGCCCCCACAAAAGGTTGGCCAGAGTGAAAACCAAACCATATAACAACATTAAGAGAAAGCCCAAAGATCTCAGAAGAAGCATTCTTCATTTTGTAACACACTTTTCCTAAACAGAAAGTGTATTTCAATCTTATATCTCTGCTCACCTGGATTTTATTTCACACCAGTCTGACCCTGAAGTAATGCTGCTGCAGTGACAACACAGAGATTGTGTGATAGTCCAGGGAGGAGGCCAGACGTTTTTTACAAGCATTGGGTTGGCTCATACTTCCACTGAACTTCCTCTAATTTGGGGGGGTCAAGGGGGGACAGTGAGGGGTTGTGGGTTTTCTTTAATTGGGTAACTTTTCTTTCATTTCCCTATTCTAGTGATTTTCAAGCCCTGTTGAGGTATTTTTTTAAGCCATTGATAACAAGGCTTTCAAGTTGTCACTAAAATATCATTTGAAAAAAATCATAAAGTAGACCTATAAAACTGTAGTTTTTTTTTCTTTTAGGTTTCTTTCTTCACAAACACATATAAGCTCAAGTTCTTCTATAACTCATGAGATACCTTTGTGGTTAAGCCAGAGAGCTGCTGTGTTTAGAAGACATAATCCCAGAAACAGTGGTCAAGTTATTAGATGGTCATTGATTTCAATGCAACCTCTAAATTCCCAAACAAGACCTTTGAAGAGGCCACACATCTGGGATACTGTCCAGCACCCAACCTCTGAGATTCTTTCCCCATGTACCTTGTTGTATATGAAATCTGTAACTATACAGTTTGAATTTCATGAACAATAATTTTACTTATTACAGTAGATAAAAAAGATACTTGAATGCCACATATAAACTTCTATGAACCTTGAAGAATTATGGAAGCCTGTTAAATAATTCTTTTCTCTGAGCATCTCTGATCTCTTAAAGTTGGAACTAGTTAGAAGATAACCTGAATTTAATTTATCTTAACAAGGAGGTTGAAAACAGGAAGAGGTTTTTAAAAAAAGTGATAAATTGCAACTCATGATAAAATATTAATGTAACAGAATGGAAACTTCTTTCTGATAAAAAAAAACACCTATATAATAGAAAAATATACATAATGAAAATGATGTTTTGAGACCTTAAAAAAAGTTCATGGCCTTTACTTTTTAATATTTTTATCAATCTAATAAATGCTTGCAGTTAAAATATAATCAAACAGTAGTAAAAGTTTATAATTAAAAACAGCAATTCTCTGTTCCATTTCTATCCACCCCCAGTCCTGTTCTCCAATAACAAGCACTTCTAAATCTATTAGGTCTACCTTCTGTTTACTTCCATATTTCTAAATAACTTTAATCTCTTATCTGTCTGAGGATATTAACTAGAACTCTATTGTATCTTTGCTTATTCCTCTCTCTCTCTCATTTGGAGATTTTCCTCAAATTTCTGATAATTCATTTCTTTAAAGAGACATTAACAATTGGATTGGAAGCTCTGGGGGTGGAAGTGGATGAGAGGGGAGCAAAGAAAATAGCTAATTATTTTGTGGTGAAAACACCAAAGCCCCCCATAGTAAAGTATTTTTTTTTTCTTTAGAACAATTCTAGAAAACAGTTTTCTAGAAAAGAACCCTGAATCTCCTGGCCACCTGAAGGCCAAATTTCCTTGGAGGAAGAGGGTGCTTGATGGTGTAGAGCCCCTAATAAACAGTTCATTTTCAAAATACCCCCTATTTTCAGTCCCAGCCTGTCCTCTGACTTTGAAGGTTTTAAACAGCAGGGGGAAATGCTTAAGATATACAGTGAAGGGGAGAAAACCAGCATACAAAATTATATATACAGTGTGGCTTAACATCAAATATGCAGGAAAGAACTACAAAGAAATTCACCAAAATATTGAGTGGTTATGGTTATTTCTGAGTGATAGTATAAACTAGATGGTTATTTCCTTCTTGATACTTGTGCTTATTTTCCAAAATTTCACAAAGTATAGGCATTAATTTAAGTATTAAGGAAAAAATACTTGAATTTTAAAGAAACACACATCAGAATGACAACAAAAAAAACCCACAGAGGTGCACATAGGTTAACAGAGTAAAACAATTTTTCTGCTACTACCATAAAAGGTTTATAATTAAAAGAAAAAATCAAGGTGGCGGCAAGAAAAGACATCCCCGAAACCTCTCCTGGAATTTACAAAATGAATAGCCAAAATCTGACAAGGGAATCCTTAAGTGATACAGCTTTGGCTGAGAGATCCACCTGCCACAAGAAAACACCTAAAGGTCAGAGAAAGGGAGGTGAACAGGAGAAAAGGGAAGAGAGCAGTGTGGAGAAAGAACTTCAAAAGCCTGGGGCTGGCAAAAGAAGGACCCAGGTTGGGGTTGGGGGAAACAGGCTGAAGTGCAGCACGATCCTGGGTGGGTGGAAGAGTAGACAGTGGAAGCCCCACAAGGGGAGGAGATAAAGCAGCGCCCTTCCCCCACCTCTGGTTCACTCTTAATGGAGGGCTGAGCTTGCTCTGTGGTGCCCATCCCACTGCACTGGTGCACTACTGACAGAGGACAGAGCTTACTTGGTAGTGCACAGCCACCTGAGCTTCTGTGCACTCCTGACGGAAGGCCCGACTTGTATTGCAGTGCACACCAGTATGGCTGGGCACTTTCCTGACAAAGGAGCAGGCTTACGCGGAAGAGTGCACCCGTCCTGGCCCTGAGTGTTCCTGATGAAGGGACAGGCCTGTTTCACAGTTGAACCAGCACCCATGGTAAGGAGCAACCTTGGGACAAACAGCAGTGATAAACCACACTGCCCCCACTGGTAGGCAGAAACTGTGAACATGGAGCCTGGCTGCTTCCCCTTGCCCTCCCCCAAACCATCATTACCCTGTGCCACAAACAAGTCCTGAGCCCTCCCCATCAAATTCTAGCCCTAAGGAAACCAGCAGGGTGGGTGGGTGGGGGGGTGCTCAGGGAAACTATAAAACAAAGGCACAGCAGCCTCTGTCTGCACAGATCTCAGAGACAGAGAATATCATTGCCCACAACATTTCCCCAAAAAAGAAGTACATCAAAACCAAAGCAACTGAATCAACGAGGAGAAGCCCACCCTCCAGGAAAGATCTGAGAGTGAGAAAATCAAACCACCAGGAGAAAATACTGTAAGATTCTGGAGCAACACCATCTGGCAAGTGAAAGAAAAGCCTTCATATCTGCATGGGGAAAAATGCCCTTATGCCCAGGAAGAGAAACACATCAACTAAATGAACTCCCTCGGTCATAAAGTGTCTCAGAGAGAAAATTTAAAGTCTCTAGAAAAGGAACTTATAGATTTGGAATATATATGATCTAAGTGACATAGAATTCAAGACTGCACTCCTAAAAATACTGAGAGCTCAGGGAATGCTGGGTGAGTACTTAGACCCAGATAAATTATCTCAGACAGGAAATCTCTGAACAAAAGGAACACTTTAACAAAGAAATTGGAACTATAAAAAAGAATCAAATAGAAATTTGGGAGATAAACAATGCAACTAAAGCAACAAAGCATGAACTCACTAGCGTAGGAAGCAGGTCGACCAGATGGAGGAAAGAATTAGTGACATCAAAGATAGAAACATGGAAACTGAACACCAGGAAGAAGACAAGAGATTTGAGAACTGCCCCTCCCCCTCAAAAAAAGGAGAAAGATCTCTATCTGACTCCATTAGAAAGAACAACATTAGGATAATAGGACTACCAGAAGAAACAGAACAAAATTCTAATGAGAGCTTAATCAAACAAATAGTAATTGAGAATTTTCCAATCCTATGGGAAGAACTGAAACACCAAATTCAAAAAGAAAACAGGACCTCTAGCTACCTGAATCCCACCAGACCTTCTCCAAAGCACATTATACTTAAGATGTCAAAAAGTTTATAATTAAATATTTAATATATTAATATTTAGAAAGTAGGTAAGAAATTAAGTCTCCAGTTGATTTACTGAAATGTTGAAATGGCCAATAGAGCATCATAAGCCAGTTCAAGAAATAAAACACTACTAAGAACTTTAAAGCCCTCTGTAAGCCCTACCTCAATCCTCCCCTCCCCATCATTGTTTTTTTTTAATTAGAACTTTATCACCTAAAAACAATTGAAGACATAATTTTGCATTTTTTGAATTTTATATAAACAGCATCCTATGTATGTATTATTTTACTGGTTGCTTTTTTTCACTCCATATGATGTTTGTGAGTTTTGTAGATAATTCTAGTTTATATTTCTATTCTAACAAATACCTCTATTATTACATCTTTATTTAACAACAAGTTTCCCATTTCTTTGGGCAGTACTCATTAATTTCCTCTAAAACCAGTAAGAAATTAACAGGCATCCAAGATGGCAGAGTAGATAAACACTGTGCTTGCCTCATCCCATGAACACATCAACATTACAATTAAATTATAAATCAACTTGGAGAACTATCTACCTGAAGTCTAGTTGAACAGAAATTTTATAGCTAAGGGTATAAACAGGAAGCCATGTTGAAACTGGTAGAATGGGCAGAGACATGAAATAGGCTGTCCCCAAACCTCCCTGAGGCAGATGAAAATTGAGATATCCTGGTTGTGGAGATTCCCCACAGAGGAGCATGGAACCCCAGCCCCATGCCAGGCTCCCCAACCTAGAGTACTGATGCTGGGAAGAACTGTCCCAAAAATATCTGGCTGTGAAAAACTGTGACATTCCAATCACCTGGGTGGGACAGAAGGCCACAGGAAACCCAGATTTCTTCTTAAAAGGCCCATGTAAAGTTGCTCGCAGGCACTCCCCCTGGGCTTTGGCGGAGGAATAGTGACTTGGGGGTGTTGGAGACATATGGGAGGCAAACTGAGGTGTGTGGCTTTGAGGTAAGGGCTAGAAGACAGTTGCCATTTTCCTTGTGTGGGGTCCTTCTATGTGCAGTTGGCAGGTGAGCTCCATCTTTCCTATAGAGTCCTCTCCCGACACCCATGGCCAAATCTGAATCTGAATTGATCTGGTGAGCTCCACTTGCTCCACCCTGGTGACTCACTGAAGTTTTGCTATACCCAACTTTGTACTATAGGAGGCTTTGTCAGTGGCTAAATCTATGGGAGCTGGCAGATGGCAGCAAGCCTCGCTGAATCCTGGATTTTTGTAGAACTACCCCAGACACAGTACTGGTGGAAACCATCCTCAGTCCACAGGGTAGCCCTTCCCACGTGCCTCTAAGTTTAGTACAGGCAATGAGCAATCATGAGTGGTTCACTTTGTAGCTCCTACCAGGTAGTTCCCAGCCGGTCACAGGCAGTGGATGAACTGGGACTGCACCAGAGCCCCTCCCAAGAGGCCTCAGAAACAACATACTCAGAGGTTGGCTTCAGACCCAAGCAGAACACCACCCCAAATAGCCCCACAAGTGGCAAACAAAATAACCCCAAATAGCCCCAAAGGGTGGTCTCAACAGGTACCAGAGCCTTCTGGGGCATCTTATGCTCCATGTGGTAAGCCCCCCACATAGCAGCCTATAAGTTGTGGATGTGATGAAAAACCCCATAGCCAGTCAGCCTGAGAGTCAATCCTACCCACTGATGTGCTAATAGCAATCAAGGTTCAAATATAATAGGAGGGTACACACAATCCACACAAGGGACACTCCTGGAGCACCCAGTGCAGGTGACCAGGGAGACTGTTCCATTGAACCCCACAGTGCACCTACTACATAACGCCACCCCAAAGAGGAAACAAAGGAATACATTCCAAATGAAAGAACAAGAGAAAAACTCAAGAAAAAGAACTAAACGAAATGGAGACAAGCAACCTACTAGAGAGAGTTCAAAACAGTGGTTATGAGAATGCTCAAGGAACTTAGTGAGAATGTCAATAAAGAGATAGCAAATATTAAAAAAAGAAAAGACATAGAAGCCATAAGAAAGAACCAATCTGAAGTGAAGAATAAAATAACTAAAATGAATAATGCACTAGAAGAAATCATCAGCAGACTAGATGAAGCAGAGGCCTGAATCAGTAATTTGGAAAACAAGGTAGCAAAAACCACCCAATTGAAACAGCAAAATTATAAAAAAGGAATAATGGTTTAAGAGACCTCTGGGACAACATCAACCATAACATTCACATCATAGGGGTACTGGAAGGAGAAGAAAGAAAGAGATTAAAAACCTATTTGAAGAAATGATGACTGAAAACTCCCCTAACCTGGTGAAGGAAATTGGCATACAAGACCAGCAAGCGCAGAGTCCCAAACAAGATGAACCCAAACAGGCCCACACCAAAACACATTATAATTTAAATGGCAAAAATTAAAGACAAAGAGAGAATCCTAAAAGCAGCAAGAAAAAGGCAACTTGTAAGTGATAAGGGAGATATCATAAGACTGTCAACTGATTTCTCAACAGAAACTTTGCAGGCCAAAAGGGATTGGCAGGAAATGTTCAAAGTGATGAAAAGCAAGGATCTACAACCAAGACTACTCTACCGAGGAAAGCTATCATTTAAAATTGAAGGAGAGATAAAGAGCTTCCCAGACAAGAAAAAGCTAAAGAAATTTATCACCACAAACCAGTATTATAAGGAATGTTAGAGGGACTTCTTTATGGCAAATAATACTACTAATACTACTAATGCTAATACTAATACTAATACTAATAATATGCCAATAACTATGAACAATTACTTTAAATGTAAATGCATTAAATGCTCCAATAAAAAGACATAGGGTGACTGAATGGATAAGAAAACAACACCCTCACATGTGTTGCCTACAAGAGACTCACTTCAGATTGAAAGACACATACAGACTAAAAGTAAAGGAATAGAAAAAGTTATTTTATGAAAATAAAAAAATAAAAGTGGGGGTAGCAATACTTACACCAGACAAAACAGAATTTAAAACAAAGGCTATAACAAGAGACAAAAAAGGACCCAATTCTGGATATTCATCTGAAGAAACCCAAAATGCTACTTCGAGGAAATGTGTGCATCCACATGTTCATTGCAGCACTATTTACAATAGCCAAGATGTGGAGGCAGCCTGGGTGTCCACTGATGAATGAATAGATAAAGAAGAGGTGGTACATACAGAAAATGGAATGTTATTCGGACATGGATGGCAATGGGTTCTTGCTATCCGGGGCAGCATGGATGTACTTGTAAGATATTGTGCTGAGTGGAGTGTCAGACAGAGAAAGACAGATGCAATGCAATTTCACTTATATGTGGAATCTAAAACAAACAAACAAACAAACAAACAAACAAACAAAAAATGAAAAAAACCCAAACATTCATAGATACAGAGGACATTTTGATGGTTGCCAGATGGGAGGGGAGGGGTGTTTAGGGGATAGGTGAAAAATGGGAAGGGATTAGGAAGTACAAATTGATTGTTACAAAGTAGTCATAGGGATATAGGGTATAGCACAAGAAATATAGTTGATAACATTGTAATAACTATGCATGGTGTCAGATGGGTACTAGATTTATTGGGGTGATAGATGAGGGCTAGGGGACAGGGTGGAAAACGTGAAGGCATGAAGAAGTACAAACTGGTAGTTACAAAATAATCATGAGGATGTAAAGTAAACCATAGGTAATATAGTCAATAGTATGCTAATAGCTATGTATAGTGACAGGTGAGTACTAGACTAAACAGGGAGATCACTTCTTAAAATATACAAATGTCTAAGCACTGTGCTATACACCTGAAATTAATATAATATTGAATGTCAATTATAATTGAAAAATTAAAAATTGGGGGGAGATAGGTAAGAAAATATGAGATTCAAATTTCCAGGTATAAAACAAATAAGTTATGGGGATGTAATGTACAGCATAGGGAATGTAGTCAATAATATTGTGATATCATGGTATGGTGCCAGAGTTATCATAGTGATCACTTCCTTAGGTATGTAAATGCTGAACAACTATATTGTTTATCTGAAACTGATATGTTGTATGTAAGCTGTATTTTTTAATAAAAATCTTTTAAAAAATGAGAAATTAGCATATTTCCATTGCTTCCTCCATGACTCTAGACAGAGGTAAGAAGTCCAGCTTTACAGTTATTATGTTTTCTTTAATTTATCAAGATATTGTTTGATTTCTCTACTTTCATTTTTAGTCCTTAAAGTGTAAAAATGTACACTGGGTAAGTTTCGAATTTTTTTGAATGTGGTACTTATTTTGTTCCCCCAAATAGCCTTATTTGTGAATCAAATGTATGATTTAATGTACTAATGTACTACGGACAAATAATTAAATCACACACAAAAACTGAATTATCACATGTACCCCCTGGGGTATAGAGACCCTTCCAATTTAGATGAGCAGTCCTCAATCTTCAGGATCATGCATCCTTTATAGAGTCAAATGAACATTATGAACTCTAAGAAAAATGAACACATTTTCTCATGATTTCAGATACCTCACAGTTCAGAAATTCCCTAGGAACTCAGATGAAGTCCCCTGCTTTAGACATTCAACATTATTGGGATTATAAACATTGCCAACTCAAAATCTCTCTGCAATGGAGAAAGAAAACACCAGCCATTTGATACAATATAAACATCACAGTCAAATTAACTGTGCTTGATTAAATATGTAATAACTCCTTTAGATAACTCTCCAGCAATAACATAATTGAACGGAGAGACCTCAAGCAGTTCTCTCATCTTCTCTCCTTTCCTGCTTGTCCATTTTATTTGCTTTTCTCCACTTCTCTCACCTGTACCTCCTTCTTCCTCTTCTATATTCACTTCTTTCTCCTCGCTCCTTCCCCAAACAAAAATAATACAAAACAAAACCTATAACCCAGGACTAGATTTTCTAGAGCAAATGTGCTCCGCCTACTGGTTCTATAAAGAATTTCAAATTTAAACACAATTTGAAAAAAGTGGAGACACTGTCTTATGTTGGTGAAAATTTTACTACCTAAATTTTAATACCTAAGACCTTGGTAATTTAAGGACTAGGATTATTTCTAAAAATATGAACTTAATACCTGATTTATGAAACATATTACATAGAGCATGTATTACCTTAATATCTTCTCCTATATGTAGAAACATAGCTGTCTTTTGCTGTTACAAGGGAGACACCTTATCTCCCTCACATTACTGTAATGGTCAGGGAGAGGGAGGTAAAGATGAAAACTAGGTCCTGTTGTTGTCTAGAAATATTCACATTATTTTACTACTCTCATTTTGAATAGCACATAAGATCAAATACACATTAAAGAATTAAAACTACTTTCAGAAGTTAGTTTATTTGTATTGATGTAGATATTACTTAAATTTTCTTTGAGGGTATCTACTGAATTATTTTTAATAGTTAAACTACAACTTGAACTATAAGAAATTGATGGGTTGAAATTTTGCATATACCTATGGTTAGAAGGATGTCAAGCAGCAGACATGGAACACTCTAACTTTAAGCTACCTCACCAAATCAGAAAATGGAAACAATTTTGACCAGACAAGCACAGACTGGTATAAACTTTTATTTATAAATGTATTATGCACTTGCTGTTAAGTAAAAGAGGCATTCAAATGGTACAACTTTGTGAACTTTAGTTTGATAACTCCCCAACCATTTCCTAAATAAATGAATCCATGAAAGAATTGATATTGCAACTCTAAATGACTACAAAGCCAAATGACTGTGTTTGTGTCAACTCACTGAAATTCATTAAACTCACTGAAACCATGATGGATTAGATTATGCCAAGTTTTATGTTCAAACATGTGTTGAAGTATGAATGGAAACAGATGAAGGATTCTTGAAAATACTGATGAGGTTAACTTGTAGAACCAAAACCAAGTACATTGATTAGAAGATGGAATGTAGCTTAATTACCTTGCTCTGTTGGTATATGCTAGTGTATATATGGTAGTACACCTCTGGTAGAAACAGGTCTGTAAGGTTTTACATTGTACAACTTACAATTTGGTAAGACTGCATGAATACAGACTGAGATGAGAATACTAAAGGTAAAATGTGCTCAAGAGGTAGAAGAGCTTGATTCCAAGGAAGGTTTATTTGGCATGGAAAGATGGACAGGAGCATAAGAGATTACAGAGAAAGCAGCAGCCTGAGCAAAGGAATCAGGCAATATTCAGAAACATGATCAATGGTGAGCATGTAGTCTGAGGTTGAAGTACAGGTGAGGAGGGTAGAAGGTAAGGCTGAAAAGAGGTCAGGTCAAATGGTGGATTGCTTTGAACGTCAGGTTGCACTCAGAATCTTTTCTGCAGGAGCTGAGATGCTTGAGTCAACTCAATTTTGTGGTTTTGGGTATGAAAGGCTATGAACACATAGCCTTTTCAAAATGACCATAAACTCCCTGACACTCCTCCTATTGAGTTAAGGTCTAATTCCCTTTGTCCTAATTCTGCAGCTAGCCTTAGCAACTCACTTAACCAATGGAATGTGGAGGAAGTGGCACATAACCTCTGGAACTAGATCAGAAGACAACCATGCTAGGCTCGGTCTTGTGTGGTAGAACATGAGTTCTGAGCCACCTGTAGACACTGTAGTCTACAGTCCAAGCTGAGCCTAGCTTTCAAGTCGACTTAGCCTCGGCAAAGATTTGCAAGTAAAAAACCTGCAGGTGATTTCAGCCTTATGAATTGTTACAGCAAAAGACACATAGAAGGATAAGTCATGAAGAAACAGATTATTTGGCATTCTAACCTGGTGCTCTTTAGCATGCAGAAGATTTTTATTTCATCAAATACTCAGTTCAATAGGTGGGTACGCAGAGTATAGTGATGAACATAAAGTAATGGTTAGCAATTTGTTCCAAAGCATTTACATCCTCCCCACAAATTTCCATCCCCTATGACCACTAACATATGAAAGACAGCAGAAGTTAGGTATTCAGGACATTTGGAGGTGCACCCTGGAGCTCCAGTAGACTCAGAATAGACATCAGTAAGACTTTGAAAGAGAAATTACTTTGCACAACGGCAGAATGATCTATTTTCTGTATTATTTTCTTTTCCCCAGACAGTAAGAGAAATACATGGTTACTGAAGGGTATGAAAAACTGGTATGCACAGAAAATTTCTGAAATTTGATCTTAGTCCAATGCCCAAACCCCAAGAGCCCTAAACACAATTAAATACAAGTATGCTAGCAGATCTATATGATAAAGGACTTTTTATTGTAAAAGGTAAACAGGTTTATTTGAACATTTGTTCCATTTCATCACACTGTTGAGGTATAAATCACACACATAATAAATTCCATGATTTTAAGTGTCAAGGTCAATGAGTGTTGATAAATACAGTCTCGTATCCACTACCACAATCAATATATGGAACATTTCCATCACCTCAAAATATTCTTTCCCTTTCACAATCAATTTCCCAGCCCCAGCCTCAGCCCCAGCCCCTAGCAACCACTGATCTGCTTGCTTTCTGTTGTAGAGTTTTGATATTTCGAGGTTTGCATATAATGTAGTTATACAGGGAGTATTATTTTGTGTCAGCTTCTTTCACTTGGCATAATGCTTTTTTGATATTCATCCATGTTATTGTGTTTATCAATAGTTGTTCTTTTTTATTACTAAGTAGTAGTTTAACATATGGGTATACCATAATTTCTTTATCTATTCACCTGCTGACAGGCAGTTGTGTTATTTCTACTTTTGAGCTATTGTGAATAAAGCTGCTATGAAAATATGAGTGCAAAACTTCTATTTTTCTTGGCTAAAATACCTAGAGATGAGGAACTATACACTCTTGGTACTAATAAATATTTGTCTTTACCAGTTATTCTGAAAAAAATTAAAAATACAAACATTTGAGTCATATTTCATAATAAAATTTATCAGCAGATCCGTTGTAGAATTCGTATTTTCCAGCCCTAGAGTAAAACACAGTCACTTACATTTAACATATTCCAAGATAATGCTTCATAATATGTAAGAAGATACTATTCCTTACAAACTTCAATATAATTATGAATAAAATAAAATACATTCAGATTATTATGTGAACAAAGAAGCCATATTAAGAATACTGTTGTAATTTTCTCTTAAGAGCAAATATAAGTTACGGGCACAGAATCCCAATATTAAGAAATTATAGACTTACAAAAAGCAAAATTACAATTTAGATGTCCCTTATTTAAATAACAATGATGTCACTTTGAACATAACAACTACAGGCAATCACTGAATTGTAACACTTGCAGAGACTACAAAATTTGCAAGTGTTCCTAAATACCTATAAGAAAAAAAAGAATATTTTACAATACTATGATCTCTAGAGAAACATATATAAAGATTATGATAAAAAAACTTCAGTAATGACAAAGTAAAACTTTTACCTTCATTTTCAGTTGCTTTTCTAAAATCGTTAATAAGCTCAACCTCATTGAATTAACGTAACTAAAATTTATCTCACAACAGATTTTTGTGGAAGAAACTAAAACTTAAAAAAATATGATATAAAAATAACATGAGAAATTTCCTGATAAAAATTGTATTTAGATTCCCTTAACTCAATACTTAGAAATTCAATGTCATATTTTGTAAACTAGTCATATGAAATGATTCTAAAAGTATAAATGAGTTTTATATAAACCAATTGACTCTGACAAGCTGCCATCTCACCACCAGTCACTGATAACATCCAATGGAAACCTGTGGTGCTTAAAACACATTTCACCACTTGCGAAGGGGGCAGACTCCAGAGTGAAGAGGACTGGGGCTCCAAGACAGATAGATAGCTAACTGCCACACAGTGGCAACAGTGCCACCTAGTGGAATGGGGTACACATTCTGTGTCCCCAAACCTCAGGAAGGCTGCTCTGGCTGCATCAATGCACCCAGTCCCTTGGATGGCGTAGAACTTCCAGAATTTCAGCTTCTTTGGAGTTCTCTGAGGGTGAATGCATGTACTCCCATCTATGCAGATCCAAAATAGAAATAAAAAATGTAATAATAAAAATAAAATAAATGACACACTTGCCTCTTTACTTACAATAAATGAAAAATAAAATTCTAAAGAGTAAATATTGTCTTATACCTCTTGGTCTCCACTGTGCCTAATATACCTTTTACTCACTAGGCTTTTCAAAAAATATTTGGTGCTAAAGAAATAAAGTTTCTTAATAATTCCTGAGCATACTTTGGATACTACTATCCCAGAGCCAAAATATACTTTTACTATAAACCAGGGCTTTGTAAAGTGTAGAATCTGAGATGGTCAAACTTTTTTTAGTCTAATACTTATGCATTTATTTTATTCTAATGTGCTACTTCCCATTTATGGCAATGATATTGGTTTGCCTTTTTAAATACATTTTCTCTCATAAAAAGAATATAAAATTTAAGTAACACTTCAGATAATACACAAATATGGTCCAAATGGTTAAGCTGTAGTATTAAGTCTAGGAAACACTGATTTAGACCAGGAGCTGGCAAACTTTTCTGTAGCGGACCACATATTAAATATTTTAGGCTTTGTGGGGCCATATATGGTCTCTTGTATATTCTTCTTTTGTTTGTTTTTAATAAATTCTTTAAAAATATAAAATCCATTCTTAGCTCAAGGGCTATACAAAAGCACACCACCAGCCTTAAGTTTACACTTGATAGTATAGACTATAGGAAGCCTAAAGTGATCGTTGTGTTAATGCTATTCAATTGAGCAAGGGAGTGATTTCTGATCTTGCCCATATCTGCAGCTTGGAACGTGCATCATAATTAGGGGCCAGCAATAATCAGGCAGACTACCAAAGGCCTTAAGAACTCATTTCTACTATTTATTCAGTGTTGCCTCTAGAGTTGCAGGAACACCTAACAGTGATATACATGAGCTTCTTGCCAAGGACAGGAGATCCCAAAAACCACAGTTAAACAAGGAGAGGGTCAATGGCACTGTGAAAGCAGTGACAACAGCAAAGGGTACTGCTCTCACACTACTAGATTTGGACAGCAGAGTGATGACAGGCAGATCATTAGTGTCACTTAGTAGTCCATTTTTATGTGGACATTTGAACTCAGGGAGAAAAGAAGATCCTAGCTCGTGTAAAACAAGCAATGGTAATTTTTGTTTTTTTTCTGATCTTTTCTATTTCGGTCTGGACACACATCATTCTCACTTTCTTAAAAGCAACAAAGTTAAATGTAGATCTTTACTAACCTAATAGCACCAATGTAAATATATGCATCTTTAATATATGCATCTTTAAAACTGTCCACACAGATTCAATTAACCAGTATGCAAGCTCACCGCAGTAGCACATAAAGCACAGAGATAATGCCAAGCACCTGAAATGATCCCTCATACTTTCAAACAAGCTTAATATTTCATAATAAAGAGAAACATTTCTTCTCAAGTGCAATAACTTCTAATAAAATTAAGTTTAAAAAGTTGAGATGTTCAAATAAATTTGGTTTGGCCATAGCTCTTCCTAGAAAACTATGAAGTTGGGAAGGTCAATCTGACCCCCTACACAAAATCATCGACCCTATTATCTTACTCCCTCTACTCTTTCCTTGCTTTCACACACAAAGATGTATCATTATCCTACCACCCCTTAAAAAACTCAATTTGATTTTCCTTAATTATCTGGCTGTGATTTTTTTATAAAAACAAAGTCAAAACCAGTGAAGTCTTTAGGTAAGACATTTGCAGTGTTAATGTTCATGTTTAGGGAGAGTTAGGGGGTTGAGGGTCAAGGAACAATTATGATGATGAGCTATTCTTACCGAGCGGTTAGAGGTAAAGACATCAAGATGCTTTCGATTCTGGATCCTGGAGTGAAGAGGCCAAACTTTGTACCCCGATCATAGAGCAGGTTAAATTCTACATATCTGATGTAAGAACACCATATAACATTAAGGACCAGCTGAGTAATCACTCTTAGAATTATCCTGTAATAAATACTTCAAGAAGGGTTTCTATCTACTCATGAACCCCCAATAAGCTGCAACTGGCACAGGAAACACCAGCCCACAGTCAGTTGAATTTTCTCCATCTGGACAGGAATAAATAAAAGGGTATTCTACCCAATAAACAATAGGATATAGATTCAGCCTAAACATAGAGCAGTTATAAAAGAAGTCTGTATTCTGGTAAACAAACAGAATGAACACAAAGCTGAGACCTTCATGGGACAACAACAACTAAGCAAAAGAAATGGCACCCTTTATCAGGATAGCACAGCTTCTTCCGGCTATCCCCCACAGTCTGGGTCGTTTCAAAGTCAAAGACTTCATTTCACTGCCTTTAATTCACATGTACTAACCCAGGGTAAAACACTTGTAATAAAATGGTCAAACACATATAACACCGATCTATTAATGCTTACTAATATATTCTAGATATTCCCTTTCCTTGAAGTAGTTAATAGCATTAATAAATGTTAACATAATTCAGTCCTCCTACGGATTAATGGCAATCATAATAAAAAGTAGTGATTGAGTTGCGGCGCTCAGTTTCATTTTCTTAGCATCAACCTAAATTTGGTTTAGAATATTAGTTTTCCATTAACTCTGTTTAGTTTAAAAATCTGTCATTGCCTTTAATGTCGGGACATCCTTTGTAAAAGGGTCTCTTCTCCCCAGTTACAAAAAGATAATACTTGCTACCAAAAAACATTTAGAATGATCCATAAATCTAAAAATTTCAACAAATTATCCTCCTTTCAGATCTTTTCTCAATTCATTCAGAAACTACTCTCTTGGTCTAAACTGCTCTCAGATATTCTCATTTATCTACTGGTTAATGTCTTTAATCACACAGAGAGGTAAATAATCTCTAGAATTCCAGAGTACTTCAAATTTTAGAAAGCATCCTTCTGTATGGAAACTTGTCAAGGGGTCTAAGAAAATTTCAATAAATTATATCCAGGAATCCCTTTCTAGTCTCACCTTTTATTTATCATTGATTGAATTTTACACATTAACAACTATTTAATACCTTCTTATGCCTGTTTCAAAAGATACTTTAAATGAATTTTCTTAACTTCTTCCTCACTTAAGACCATGGAAAATAATTTCAGTCTCTTAGCCTACTTTTCCACCCCTAATGTGACCTTTATGAAACACAGCATTTAAGGAATGGCTGTGGTTGTCTAGTTTGTACTAATATTTCCTTTAAAGACACCTGTAAGGAGCACCTTAAATGAGCTTTTTGTAGGATCCCTCTGCTGCTTTCCTTTTTGAGTAAACGATGCCCCTTTTCCTATATCAGCCTTTTTGACTCCTACCAGGTTTTTGGCTTAGATTTGATCTTTCTAATTCTTTCCATACATTTATTCTCTGTGAAGTACCTGTAAACTATGGACCTTAACCATTTACTTCAATTTAACTGATACTTAAATTTTATCCTCTTTCCCTTTCGCAAAATACAACAAAACGACAAATTAAGGATCTTTACTTTCTGTCCTCCTATAAAAACAAACAAACAAACAAAAAAAAACAAAACAAAGGCTATAAGACTTGAACTGAAGTCCACAAGCTGGGGAGAGAATAGTAGTAACTGAGGACAAGAGATTAAATGAGATTGCAAATAAGAGACTGTAAGGTCAGAATGGGAGCAGTCTGACCACTGCCAGGGAAACACGTATTTGGGGGAGGAGAGGAAGACTAACCTGTGAAGGAGAGATACAGAGTCATAAATGCAATGTAGGAACGTGAAAACAGTGCTGATAACCACAGTGAAGAGCTGGGGTTATCTTAAGTCCCAGAGTTTACCGCCACTTTAAAGCTCAGAGATAAGGGTGGTAGAAGGAGGTTCTCCTTAAAGAATAGTCACACACCAAACCACAGAAAATTAATCTAACACCCCACACTTCTATTTAACTCAAAAAACACCTGACATTCAATGATATACATAACTGGAACTTCAAAATGTCTTGCCATTAAATAATGAAAAAATAAACTACATTATTCTCACGTCCAAGAAGTTTTAAAAGCTTCACCTTATTAATATTCACAAAACCAGCCAGCTTTGCAAATGAAATCATAAGCAAAATAAGACCATCATACTTCCCATTGAGTTGTTTTGCTTTTATTCTTCTAAGTATACCTTCCCCACTAAATTGTAAGCTTGTTTACGGAGGTCCATGTAGGCTCACCATTGCAGAGAGCACAGTGCCTAGCCATAGGGGGCATATGATAAATGCCAAGTGACAGAAGAAGGAAGTAAAGATATATCTGACAAACTATGGGAACAACAACAAAAACATGTCCCAAAGTAGATGTATTGTTTAAGAAATCTAAGAAGAAAAGTTAATCCATTTGCATGTTCTCAAGTCTACAAATAGGGAACAGATAGCAAAGTCAGTAATAAGGAAGGATAAACATAAACATTTATCTTTAGACTTGGAATGTTATTTAGTTGACTTTTCTGGGGCACTAGTTTAACCTCCTTAAGTACCCAAAGCTTCATATACCTGAGACAGAATTAACACAAATGAGACAATCCATTTCATAGCTGTGAGACAGTAGTATACATACAATTAAGATGGCAATGAGAAACTCATGTGAGCCAGAAGAGTGGATAATTTGGAGCTGATTCACAAGTATATCTAGCATATGGTGAAGACAACCTCACAGTGGTCACCCAACTGAGCTTATCAAGCTCAATGCACAGAGCAGAGTGGCTAAGGTGAGTGTGTCATGGTAAGCAGCATAAACTTGCTTCAACCACTTCCTTCATGTATGGGAAAGACTGCAAGTTTTGAGGTTATGATAACCTGGCTCACACCTGGGATCTTTCATTTACCAGCTGTGGGCAAGCAGCTTACCTTTATGAGAGTAAGTTTTATCATTTATAAAATGATAAGGATTATACCAATCTAATAGGTTTGTGGATAAAAATTAGATGCAAACTGCCTAACATACTGCCTGCCACATAGTTAAGGACTCCATAATTAGTAAATATTATCATTAGCGTAAATAATTTCTAAAATGATTATTTCCATTACAACAACTCTCATGAAACTTAATGATGAATGAAAAGAGGTGTGATTCCAAATTTCCAAAGCAGTAAATTCAATAAATGATGCCCATTATCTTGGTGTAAGGCAGGAGGGTATTGCTAGAAGACTAAAAGAAATCAGCTGAATTAAATTCTGCAAGTACCTACTATATGCCTACAATGAATCTGATGTACAGACAATTTCCATAATACTACTTTACACACTTTTAAAATTAATTTAATAGTCATCTAGTTATGAAAATAAATGAAAGTATTAATACGTCTCGGACAAAATATCTGCCCAAGACAACACACCGCCCATCATTACAGCTGCTCTACCTTTCCGCTAGTTACAAAGCAAGACGGTTTATTCTCCATCCCTCACTCACCGTCCTCTCCGTAGCTGCTGCCACAGCTTCTCCTGGGGGGTGAATGAGTCATCACAGTGCTTTTTCACAAGGGGAATATAAGAAGGAATCACAGCCCGGGCACAGCTCTGCACAAAGTGAAACACTTCCTCCTTGGATGGAGTGTCAAGGTCATCAAAAAAGATGCCCCCAATGCCCCTCCGCTCTCCACGATGGGCAATAAAAAAGTAATCATCACACCTGGAAAACAAAACAAGGCCAAATCAAAGGGGGAAAAAAAGGTACAAAAATCAATGTGAGCATTTCAACTTATAGCACTATCCTTGACTAATGCCAGCAGTGTCCTTACTTTTTGTCCAACTAAAAAAAATAAAACTAGGACTAGACAGATTTCCTACAATGTAGCAATACTGTAGAAAATGCTCTTACTTTTATCCACAAAGCAAGTAGGCAACTGAATGCATGCCTATCTAAAAGATATGGCACTCTAAGATTTTAGTGAAAAGAGAAACGAAGAGCCCAGTATTAATACTGTATTTCTTCAAAGTGATCCTGCTGCCCTCAGTAGCACTGCTGCTTTTGAAGGAAGCAGGACAGGAATAGTCTACCAACAATGACACCAACCAGGCCTGTTATTGGGTGACAACCCCCAGCTCTTAATCTTTTCTTTATTCACCAAAGGAAAGTATAGCAAATAATCTCTAAGGTCTCTTTCAGGAAAGGTGTTCTAGGAGGCACAGAGGTTTCCCCAAAAACAGGTTGATTTCATGTGCTGGTTCACAAGGGTAACCTTTGGTATGTCAGAAAGCTCTTATTCTCTGAACATTACCTTCCACCAGCCCTCCTCTCAGTCATGTATGCTATAGTTATCAAATTCTATTGCTAAGAAAGTAATTTTTTTTTTTATTTTTTATGTGGGTAGCTCCCTGGCTGGGAAGCGACCCAGGCTGCAGCGCTGACAGCACCGAAGCCTTAAGCCACTATACCACCAGGGAACTCCCAAGAAGTCATTTCTTAAATGTTAATTTTGTAGAATAGTTTATATCGTGGAAATAGTTCTTTTGATGATCTCTATAGAACAAGGGTCTCTAAAAAGAAAAACCTGTAAACAAAAATAAAAAGCTATTTAAAAGTTTCTTTAAAAAATAGCTTAAACAAAAGGTAGCAGATGCAAATTTCCAGAACTGCTGCATTGGTATAATTCACCTCAAGTGTGAAGTGTTGACTTTTCTTTACATGCACATTGTCTTAATGGAGTTAAAGTACATCCTGAGCAAGGCTATGAAGTCAGTTTTAATCAAATCATATTATCTCAAAATTTCTCTTCATAAAACTACAAAATTAAGAAGTATGCTAAATACTATCTAAAAACTTTTCAACTAGCCATATCCTAAATATTTTATTAGCTAACTTAAGATCATCTGAGTAATGGCAAAAAAAGGAAACCGAAAAAAGGGAATGTCTACCCTACCAGTCCTCCTGAAGGATGCTGATTTGTGAGACAGAAAAACAAAAACAAAAACACCTTTATCTAACATCTGTTCATTCATGGCTGTGCACTTTTCAGTGGTAGCGTCAAATCAAAAGGAAAATATTTAAATGTCTTATCTTCTCTGAGGATTTTAAAGTTTGTACTCCATGCTTTTACATAAAAACATCAAAATTCTATATTACTAGCTCTGAAAGCAAAGGAAAAACAAAACAAACAAAAAAAACCCTTATGTTTCTTTTTTCAAGAATGCCAATTAGTTCTACGCAGTTTGAGTACTTTACTGTTATTCCAAATCATTTATGCCTAGACTTCATTTCACAATTACCAAATTTCCTGGGTCTCCTCATAACTCTTGTTTTTTTTTTTTTTTCTTTTCTTTATCACTAGAGTTTCTTTCAGTTTCCTTTTCCACCTTTCTCCTTGTCCAAAATCTCTGGTACATTTGCATCTTCTCCTAATAGTCTCCAACCCTCTCTATGCCCTCACATATGGCATTAGTAAGATAATAATTCTTATCTGGGATAGCAATTTAATATCCCATCCTAGGATTAAAAAGTCTCGGATGCTCAGCATAAATTACCTTAATGTTTACATTCTAAATCATTTGGAATCAAAAACAGATGCTGCTACCCAATTTTTATTATAAACATTCAAATATTTCTAAGTAAAGAAATTATGAAGACCACTTAAAATGGGTATCCCACTTCTGATGGGCAAAGAAAACAGTTCAACCTTCATAAGATGCAAACGTATTTAGTGATATAGCCACCACCTTAGGGATCTACAGAAGGATGGAATATACTTTAGGGGGTCATGACAAGTTCAATACCTTTACCTACCATTTTTTGAATTTGGGATACAGATCTGGACCATGCTGGTCACAAGCCTCCTTTAGGATTCTGTGAAAATGGATGGCATCCTCTTGGTTCAAGTACGTTGGAGTAAGGTCACATCCACCACCAAACCACCACTGCTTATTGCCTACCAAATCAAGACATGTGACTCTGAGTGGACTCTGGACTTTGGAGCACGGTACTCCTGTATTAGCAAACTTAATTTATCAGCTTACTTTATTAAGCATGAAATGGGTGACAGTGAAAACTCATGCAATTGAATGTAGCTCTGAATGGCCAGTAATGCCTAGGCAGGAAAGAAGAAGTAAAAGCAGAGATAAATGGAAGAGATGAATTCAAAATTAAGAGAGAAGAACCAGGTAGGGAAATAATATGCACGACAGTGAATAATCAAACAGCAAACTGGTGGACCAAACAGTGGCTCTCAGCTCTGGTTGGATTATTAGAATAATACAAGGAGCTTAAAATGCCTCCACTACATCATAACTTAAAGAAAACAAAATGAAACAAAACAAAAAGAACATGCAAATCTCTGGTCCAGGCATCTATGTAGCTTATTTGGAAAAAAAAAAAAAAGACAAAGAAATAACAGGAGATTCTGATGCTCCCTGTATTAAGAACCATTGCCATTCCCTCCCTTACCTCAGAAGGGTAAAAACATTCGCTGAGGAAGACAATGTGCCACTTGAGAATAACTATTTCATGGGCTTAATTAGGTCTATAGGTTGTCAATACCAGTTACTAACTTTTAAATATTAAAGGGTTGAGCCAAACTAAGTGGCTTCAAAATGAAAAGGTAAATACGTTGACTTTAAATGTTATAATCTGCAGAGATACCAACAGGAGTAGTGTGGCACTGATCAGATGCTCTGAGAGTTGGTAAGAGCTGGCTGAGCTAATGGAAGACCCAAGCTAAAACTGTATGTGCATAATAAGGCATGATCAACTGCACCTCATCTTAAACCCACTGATAATGGACAGGTGATTAGCAAAGCTATCCAGTTGGAAGGTATTTTGAAAAAGAAAGTTCTCAATTTCAAGTTAACCGTGCACATGAGGTTTTTCTTTGGGTGTAATGAGTTTATATTTGCAAAGAACCCTGTGTGCACTTGAAGTCTGCATTAGTTAAATCATTTCTCCATGATGGCAGAAACATGGGAGGTCAGAGTCCAGCCAATACCCTTTCACTTGTTATGTCCAGTGCAATCCATTGTACCTGCCAAGGAATAATGTCTCTTGCAAAACCTAGTTAAGACTATATTTGTTCTTTCTCAATACACATTTTGCACAGTAATACTTTCCATAGCTCTAGGTACCCTTACCATCGGCTTCTTCTACTTCAAAGTATCTGTAGTTGAAATGGATAGTAGGAGCATGAGGATTCTTGGGGTGGATAACAGAGCTCACTCCCATAGCAGAAAAAGGCAATTTACCTGGAAAGCAAAACACATAGTGAGCTGCACTCAATCACCTGGCTTGATACAAACCAACTCCAGCAAGGATTCTGGATCAGTTTTTAAAAACTGCTTTTTAATTTGTCTCTTAAAATATAATTTTTAAAAAGTAATCATGAATGTGCTTATGTACCCAAATGGTTTTTTACAGAAGCAATATTTATTTAAAAAAAAAAACAAATCAGAAACAAAATACTTGTGGGGGAAGAAAGGTTTGTAGGGATTATTAAAGGCTGTTGAGACTGGTTACCATCTTTAGTCTTTAGATTTTTTCCTCTGCTTCTCATCTGTTTTGCTGCTTCCTCAGAAAGATTTCCATGAACGACAGAAATGCTGACCCCAGCCTTTTCAAAAACATGTCCATCTTGAAGTACACAGCTGATGCCACCACCTCCTGTTCATAGAAACGTAAAATGAGGAGAATGTAAAATTGAAAATAAAGCACAAAACTGAAAACAACCCTTGTATGAAGGTGGTAGGATTAAGAGTTATCTTCCTTCTCTATTTTTCTATGTCTCCCATAATTAGCTTAGCTTTATGACATTTATTATTGATCACAGGCAAATATTATTTCCCTACATCACCAAACTGACTACCTCTTCTACATTTCTAGGCCATCATCTAAAATAAATCACTAGAATATTTTCCCTTCAAATACTACTGCGCAGAATAGCATCCAGTGATTAGGATATATGAGGGAAAGCTAAGGTTAAAAACAGGAATGAGTATATTTGAAGAGTGTTCTATTATTACAGAACTTAAAAGCTCCAAGATATATTAATTGTTTTTCTCAGTGTGTTGTTTGCCTTTTAATTTTGTTTTCACGCAATTGAAAAACAGTAGGTATTCAATCACTAAAGGGATTCAGAACCTTAAACTGAGTGAGACACTCATTAACATTTAGGTGTATGAGCTCTATTATTAGTAGCTGGTCCATTTATTTTTAAGACACTAGAGTTACAATAGCAACTGTTTCATAAAGGCTCATGTTTGGCTTGTTTTATTTTTAAAGTTTTTTAGACGTGGATGGCACATAAAATGACCCAGTACAACCACTGGTATTTCAAATGAGAGAACTACAGCTCAAAAAGGCAAAACACCATCTCCAAGAACACACAGCTAGCAAGTGGGCCAAACAATCTGTCTCGGAGCTTTCTATGCATCAGACAATATTTTAAGCACATCACATATTATTTACCTCATTTAATACTTACAATACCCTCATATATTCTAATCTCCTTTCATGAAGAAACAGAGGCACAAAAAAAGTAACTTCTAAAGGTCACATTATTAGTCTAGTACTTGAGGTTGTGTCCTGGTTCAACGGTCTTCACTTAAAAACATTATGAGATGGAAAACACTATGAAAACAAGATTTAACTTCACTTAATATAAATGTGGCAGTACCACAGCCCCACATTGTAGCTGTAGTATTCCCAGCTAGGAAAAGTCAGAAATCCTTCAAGTTTATGACCAAGATGCAAGGTTTCACTGTATAGGTACTAACATGGTCATGAATATATGACTATGAGAACTGCTATGACTAACATATTAGCCATTGGAAGGAAAGATTTTTCCTGTCAGGAAATTTGATGGGTGCATATGGTTGAAGTAGTGACAAGTCAATAAAATATTTCTTGTTTAACTTGGGAAAATAATACAATGACACAATGACAATTTCTGCTGGGGGAGTCTGGATGACACTAGCAAAGAGAAGCCCAGCTTCTCTTTCCATCTCCAAAGGAGAAGGTATAAAGGCACCCGGAAAAAGAAAATGAAACGTGGGGAAAATCTATCGTCAATTACAAATATGGGCATCCAAGCTTGATGGCTAAAATAACCCTGAGATTTCCATGAAAAATGCCATTATAAAATTGCGAAGATTTTGAAGTGTCTGGTACTAGACTGACAGCAGATAGGAGTGCAAAAAGAGGTCTGAAGACCCTTTCAGTGTCCATCTTTTTAACCGTGTCCTTTTGCATGTAGCAGGTACCTCTTTCTTACTCCCAACCCCTATTCGGAGTCATTTTCTGCCTGCAGCCTAAAGCCAGGCCTCTTTTCCCCATCTTCTTCTCCCGCTACGGGCCAATCTCCTCACCTTCCTTCCTTTCCCACCGGTCCACAGAGAAGCGGGCACCCCCGTCAACCTGTGCCAGCGCCTGGCACACCTGGGCCTGGGTCTCTAGGATGAGTAGCTCCATCTTAGTTTTCATGTCGTCCGGCCTCCTCCGCAGCTCGCGTAGGTCGGTCACAGGGGAGGCCATGAAGCAGCTGCAGCGGCGGGCCAGCTCGTCCTCCTCCTCCTTCCTCCCTGGTAAGGGGCTCCGGGTCCCCGAGCCCTTGGGCACCATCTCTGCCCGCTCTATGTGGCCGAAGGCGGCGACGGCCAGCCCCGCCAGCCCCGCCAGCGCCGCGGTCACCCCAGTCCCTAGCCAGGGGCCACCTCCTGCCGTCCTCCCGTGTCCCAGCCCGCGACTCTGCTCAGTGCCAGTCGTGCCAGGGGGCCGGCAGATGCGTCCTGCCCCGCCGCGACGTGACCAAGCTCGCAGGTCTCCGCAGCCACCCCGCGCCGCGCGCCAGCAGGGGATCGTGCCCAGTCTGCCTAGCTGCAAAGCCATACTCCCGTGCGCTCACTCGGAGCAGTGCTCGCGTCCCAGAGACGGACCCTGAAGCTCCTGGGAGTCCCCACCGGCGAGCTGCGCTGTGACAGCGAACCTTTGGCAAAGAAGAGTTACTACCGGTCTGGCTCCCCGGAGGCGGGCGGGACGTGGGGGATTCTGGGAGCTGTAGTCCCGGCTCCTATCTCCGCCTGCAGGGATGTTCCCGGGAGAAAAAGAATCCTGTCATTCCCAGATGGTGTGTACTACGGAAAGAGACCTGGGGCGCGGAGGATGCAAGAGCGCAGTGGAAGCGAAGGTAAAGCTAAAAGAAGCTTTCTTGTCGAGTACAACCTCTGGTCTGCCGTTCAGTCAACCACAGGGAGGAAAACAAAATAGGGCTCCACACTTGAGGACTGTCAGGGGCAGAAATATGGCCAGAGACTCCCGCTGGACTAACACTTGCAAACAGGGTTGCAATCCTGGCTCTTTTATCTGTAGAAGGCCTCTTCTTCCCTGATTCTAGTCCCCTGTGGCCTAGAGCTTTTGAAACTTGTAGGATTGGTGGGGGCGGAGCATGGGAAACTCCTTAGCTAAAGGTGAATTTCTAAAGGGAATCTGAAAAGCTAGTCAAGGGCTCCTAAGAAAAAAGTGGAAAAGACTTTCTGGGATTAACTTCATATCACAGTTCTATCATTAAAATCTTCCCAAGCCTTGTTCCTACAGTTCCCACTTGATTATTTTAAAGATATGGAAAAACAAAGTGACTGTTTAACCAAACCAGCATATAACTCATGACTTGTACTTGAGTGAACAAGGAATAAGAGCTTTAAAAATATTTATCCTGTAGGGTGCTACCAGCTATTTCTAGGATTTAGTTTAACAGGGGTGTCCAATCTTTTGACTTCCTTGTGCCACATTGGAAGAAGAATTGTGTTGTGTCACACATAAAATACACTAACACTAATGATAACTGATGAACTAAATCATCATCATCATCATCATCTCAAAAAAACTCAATGTTTTAAGGAAGTTTAGAAATTTGTGTTGGGCCGCATTCAAAGCCGCCCTGGGCCGCAGGTTTACAGCTTGGTTTAGTACTTCCAACAACTTCTGAAACGTAGGCGGGGCAAGCATTCACACTCCTTCTTGCCCCACCTGGAAACACACACACACCCCCCACACACACTTTTAAAAAATGAGGAAAGAAGCTAACATTGATTTGATTGAAAGGTTTTTTCTGTTCCTGTAACCAAATAACAGTTCCATGTTTGGACATAAAAGTATAAGAATGATTGTCAGAGGCTATTCTGTCCCGTAAATCCCCAAGATGATTTTAGTTTCTAGTAGTAGATCATTTAGGTCACTGGCCATGGTTTCTACAAGTTTTTCCTTAGTGGTTAGATGCAGTGATGGAACTTCTGTGGCTATGGGCAGATCATTGTTCAAGGCAGTGTACTTTATCCATCCACAACTGCATCTGGCAGCTCTTACACAGAGACACGATGTTGGCTGGGTGGGCATGCTTGACTCTTTAGCAAGGTCAATGAAAGCTAAAGGCTTGGATTAAGAACTGAATAAATTACTTTTGGGGGAAACTTTTAGTCATAGCTTGCTGGGAAGCTGAATTGGGGCAGGAAGGAAAGATAAGGACTCTGACTCTAGAAGGGTTGCTTGCCTCTTCTAAATGCTGGGGTTTGACTAGGCCTGGTGGTGACAAATAGACCTCATTAATGAAAAATCTCTTTGGACCATTTTTTTCTTTAAGAACCCTCTTCATTATTGCTCTGAGTTTAAGAATACCCCTGAAGTCAGTAAAAAATAAGCAGGCACAGGCCATTTTGAACATTTGATCAGTTAAATAGGCTGGTCTTGAACCAGTTGTGTATTGGTTTCCAGGCTTCCTTCCCTCTCATCCTTAGCCTTTCTATGCAAAGGCCCTCTCATTTCTTCCTTTGACTTCTAGCAACCTCCCCACCTTCATCTTACAATGCTATCTTACAAAAAGCCTTACCAGCCTTGTTAGTGTGAGTTTAAATCACACTTCCTGAGGGTTCAAATTGTCTCTGAGAAGGATACTTGTATTTAGGCCTGACTTGTCAATGTGCTGTAAAAAGCATTCCCTATTCAAGTGATTTCAAGCCTCAGAAAGCTAGAGGGGACAAATAATAAGTTTATAAGAAGTTGTAAACCATAAGGTGTAAGGTAGGGGTTCTCATCATTTGTTGAACTCAGTTTTCTACATTGCTTTATGTTCTCCAGTTGTCCATTTGCCTGGATACAGGAGCTTCCTGGCCACTTACCCCTTCACTACATAATGCTCTCAGCATCCATTCTAGGAGGCCTAAGAATGTCATGGGTCAGCTGAAAAGGGGGAGGGGGCCATTTGAGAAAATGTTGGGAATAAAATGTTGGAATATGTGCAGGTGTTCCTTCTGTTAGAGACAATCAAGAAGCAATGGGCATTGGGCTAGCAGCAATAAGACAGCAATAAGAAAGCATTTAACATTGCTCCTGGGTACCTGCCTTCATGATGATTTAATGCTGCTTGCAACTAGTGGTATTTGCAGAAAAGATGCAAAGTTGTTTCACTCATGTCATGGAGAACTCATCTCGTCTGGTGGACTAGAGTACACTTTTGGAAAATACACATTTAAACCCTTTTAACTTAAACCCTTATCAACATCTTTCTAAACTTAGGAATCAAGAATTGGGTCCGTTTGTTCCCTGTATCCATCTAGAGTGACCTTTTCTCCAATGTTTAACTATTTAGTTAGGACCAGGACCTGCTTCTAGAAGTGATGAGATATAGTGAATGCAGAGGGAGGGAAAAGCACATTTGAAATACTCTCTCTTATTTCAGACACTTTTTTTTTTTAATTGCAGACACTTTGAACTTGAGATCCTGGTGGACTGTATAAATTGAAATATGGGTCCAGAGGGGGTGAGGGCTGAAAGGGAAGGTTTGAGAGATAGCCACAACTGGAATGATAAAAAATTCACAGAAGAACTTTTAGAACAAAGAGATAAAGTGCTCAAAGTCAGAAGACAGGACACAAGAGACATTTAGGGACAAAGAAAACAAGAAGTCTTAGGACTTTGGGTGCTATGTCACAGAAGCATGGAGGAAGAGGGCACCAAGGAGGAGAATGTGGTCAGTGGACAGAAAACCTCACTCTCTGATCAGAGAACCTAAGTTCTGACTCCACTATTCAGAAGTCAATGGCTTTCTCTGAGACAAGAGCGTCAGAAAACCAGATGAGGTGGCAGCTAAATTGAAAGAATATAGAGAACAGTAGCTCAGGGTAGGCAGTTACAAGATTCATCTTTTGTTTGAGGTGGAAGACTTGAGCATGTTTTTATTTATTTATTTTTTGTTTGTTTGTTTTTGTTGAAAGGCGTGAGACAACAACGAGACTTAAAAGAAAAGAATATGCACTACTAGGAGACCCCATGGCCAGACCCAAGACTTGTTTTTTTATTCCTCTTCCCAAATTGAACCATTCGGCCTCCATTCAGAGCACACAGATGTCAAGGGGAAAGGGAATGAGGATTGGTGGAAAGGACTCAATACGTTTTGTCCTAATAGATGTATGTACCTTCAAGGGACCTGGCTTTCTTGCTCCAAATATTTGCCCCATCCTTACCCTCATCCTAATTAGCATCCAGGCAGCCTTAATGTCCTTAGTCTCAACTGTTGCATTATTCTTGCCTTTTTAGTTTCCCTCTGTTGTCTCATTCCTTTCAGTAAAAAACAATTGAAGGCTATAAGAATTTTATGGGGTAAATACTCTTCATCAAACTGAGTCCTGGATCATTCATTCTTTTATTTAGTACTTCCTATGTGCTGTGTTCAAAACAACCCCATAATAAAACCAGTATTATTACCCTCCTATCATGGATCTGGAAACTGAAGCTTAGATTTAGGTGTAGACCAAGTATAGACTTTGTTTCTAGTATTCTCTTAACATTAGTTCACTGTTTTCACCTCACCCAGAGTCATTGTCCAATAAAACAATGAAGCCAATATTTTTTAAATACCTACATCTTATTAGGAACTTTAGGGTACACAAAGGAATTACCACCCTTCTTCCACCCTTCTAGAAATAGATTCTATTTGAGCCACCAGATATATCTTCAAATGAAATATAATACAGGCAGTCCCACTTTGCAATGCACTTAGGGACTATAACATTGACCATGCAAACTGAAATTAGACAAATCGATCTTAATAATCAATGTGAAAAAAATATGATTGTTCTGTAAAAACTCTATCTTTTTATTAACTGGCATTCTTGAAATGCCTGGTACTTATTTTCTTCTCTATTTTTGGTGGATAACTAGCTACTTAGAGAATCACGTTAAATATTTCCAAATATATGAAGTGGTTTGTGGCAGAGACAGCTAGTTGTCCACTAAAATCTATTTTCCCTATTTTCCTTTCATTATGGTACTTCGGGTTTTAGTTAGCATATTGTTGCCTTACTAAAGATTACATTCCCATCCTCTCTTGAAGTTCATAACCAAATTCTGGTCTGTGGAATGTGAACAAACCTGTTGCATGCCACTTCTAAGTATGTCCTTAGAAGTAACGGATGTGCTTTTTCCTGGCCTATTTTCCACTGGGTGGGACACAGATGTGACAGCAGGAAGTAGAGTTCTACTTTGAACCCAAATGGAATCTGTGTATTAAGTGTAGATGTTAGAGCTCTACTATACAGACTATTATCTCTGGACAGTTGTATCAGAGAAAATATGCTTAAGTCTTGTTTTATCTGCTACATTTGGGGTCTTTTTGTTACAGACATTTAACTCTAACCTATTGTTTATTTCTGTTTGGGAATAAACAATAGTAATACAGGGGATTAATACACATCACACGAAATAATTAATGGATCATCCTCCATTGCAACTTGAATTTAAAGAGTACAAGAGAAAAACAGAAGACCCAAAGTCTAATCCCCTTCTGAGGTAATACATTGAGCAGGACCTACTTAAAGCAATTAATGAAGCCACCACAGACAGGTTGAGCAAAGGTTGTCTCCTCTACAGAGTGAATCTGGTATTTCTCATTTAGCAATTACTGTACGCTAAGGATATGAGCCTCCATTCCAAACAACCAGATCTGTTGAGATGGAGGCTTCTGATATTTAAATTGAATTTTCAGGAGCTGCTGTGGTATAAAGAGAGAGAGTTATCTGGCAATATTTATATAGTGCTTTCTGTAACAAAAATACATTTAAAGTATTATTATTAATCAGTTTAGTTATTGGAATGGAAATAGTTTATCTTGATGCAGCCCTTAAAATTTATGCAGCATGAAATTTGGCTCTTTTGTAAGGAACAGATATCAAGGATCTGATTCAACACCAACAAGTGTGTGAAATTCATGTTTGTACACTAGAGGGCACTCACCTTCTATTTTCTGTTTCAACACAATTTACAATACTTGTTTTCAAACCAGTGTGTGGAAGACTAGAGTTGGGATCTTGTTTTAAATGTATATACCCTTAGGCTGTAGGGGGCCCATGAATATGCATGTTTAATGAGAGGCTATATGAGGGCACGGTTAAGAGGATGGCTTGTGGAGCCTGACTGCTGGGGTTTGAAACCTGGCTTTGCCATTTGTGAACTTGGACTATTATGTAACCACTCTCTGTACCTTGGTTTTCTCATCAAACAGATGTAAGTAGAAATAGCACCTGCCTCTTAACATTGTTGTAATGATTAAATGAGTTAACGTAGGACCCACCATCTGGCAGTAAATATTTATTGTTACAAATATTACTTATTAATATAATAAAGACATCTATTGCTTTTGTTGCAGAGAGATTTGAGAAACACAGGACTATTTTTTAAAGGAGAAATAAGGTATTCTTATAGTATTCTTCCAAGGCAGTGTAAGATTTCAGGTTATGAACCTTAGCTAGAATAATAATGCAATGGCAGGAACCAAAGGTACAAGGGAGAGAATGGAGCAAGATAAGGGTGATCTCTGTGTGTTCTGCCAAAGAGCTTGCAATTTATTCTGAAGTCAGTGGAACTCCATCAAAGGCACTGAGGCAGAAGATGGCATGATCACATTTGTACTTGAGATAGATCACTCTGTAAGCAGAGTGGAAGGTGGATATGAGAGATGAGGCTAGAAGCTCATGGATGGGGGAGCTGAGGTAGATACAATGCTGCTCCTTTTCCATCCTGAGAAATGGTCTCCAGAAAGCATTAAAATTATTCACATTAGTGACTCTAATAATAACAATTTCAACCTTTTAAATCCTTTCTTCTTAGGAGCTCAAAATAGAGTCATTTGCAATAAAATACTCTTCCCCCCACTCCACCCTAATTTATACACACTGTATAGTAAATGGTACCTAGCAGGCATCCTGCATAGGTTCTGAGACAGCAAGTCCTGCAAGAAAGACTCTTGTGCGCTATGCAGTCACCAGGGAAAAACTTGACTGCTCGCCACAGCAGAAGCTGAGATGGGGGCATATTCTGCATCTTGTCTGGTGATCCTGTAGATGTTGGGGTAGAGTTCTAGAAACCAGGGCAACTTTGAGTGTCTGCCCTAAGAGATACTGAAATAAACTTCAGTTCTGCCTTATCAATCTTCTGCCAGAATGGGAGGAGCTGACACTGGAGTGGGAGCAGGCAAAGAGAAGAAGGAGGTGAGAGCTAATGTTATATTCTCCTCCTTGGCTCTGCCTAGAACAGTTCTGCATTAGAACTATTCTACCACCACCAAATTAGCAGGGCCAGCAGTGTCAGGGAAAATACCTCCATGAGTTTTTTTCTCTAGTACCTGAGAAGTGACTATGAATGATTTCATGAGACAGGAATTTATCCTTGGAGGCCCTTCTGCCAGAATCACTTCCTACTTGTGCATTTAGCCAAGTCTTATATAACACCCACATACCTAGTCTCTAAGTCTCTTAGAAACATACCTATTTCTAAGCCTCTGAACACATGCAAAATTTAAGTAAATAAAACAGCTCTTTCCTCTGTTTAGAGTTAAGATTGCAGAATCATGGGATATTACTATCTTAGTTTGAGATAGAAAGAACCTAATCCACTAGTTTTCAAATTTGCTTTGGTATCAGATCCCTTCAGATGAAATCCTACAAATAAGTCCAATTAGTATGTGAACAGAAAGCAGAGCTGTCTCAATTGAAGGTTTCTGGCTGTCTCTCCTGTTCGTCATGTATCCAACACCCTACCACGTGAATTAATTCTATGAACCCCCAGGACCTAGAGGAGCAAAGTCTGAATGTCATGATTAAACCAAGTCTTCTGTTTTAAAGAGGATGAAAATGAGTCCCAGAGAGTTAATAATTGTTTGAGCAAAGTGTAAAAGCAATAAGGAGATGCATAGACATAAAATTGAAGGTTACTACTCAAATTCATAGTAGAGAATAGAGTTTGGAAAGTTTTTTTGGTTTTTTTTTTTTTTTTTTTTTTTTTTTAGTGTTTCTTTGGAGTTAGATCAATGAGCCAAGAAGAACAAGAAAATTGCAATGTGTGAGTGGGGAGAAGAAGGTTTAACTTAGATCCAGGGAAAAATTTCCAATAGAAATGGATGCAAACCTTAGAATTGTGCTGTGTCTGGCCTAGACTCAGTTCCATGCAGCAAACTATTTATCTGTCTGGAGAGAATCAAAGCTAGCTTTTAAGTTATAGTACTGCATTGAGGTGAGGACCTTCAGTTCTACCAGCCATTAGTCATCATCCTTGGCATTAAAGGTCTTTACTAGTTAAACACAGAGGCATTTTTCCCACTGGACATCATTTGTGCAGATCAGTTGTTTAGACAGACAACAACATTGCAATTTCCTGATGATTCATAGGACAAACATTACCCAGTTCCTTTCTGTGTTTAAATTCAAACTCAAAACTTAACCTGGTTCAGGATATGTCTACCTATCTGATTCAGTGCATTATTGTGTTTAGTAACTTCTGTTCATAATTGACCTTGCTAAACCCCAGCTCTTCACTGTAAAGTACAGATAATAAGAAAGATATCTCAGTGTTTTTACATGACTAAAAGGAAATAAGGTATGTCAGCTGTGTAACACAGTGCCTGATACAAGCAGTTATTTTAAAACTATTAGTTTCTTTGTGGCATGGATAGACCAAGGTCAAATTCATAAGAATTTGAAAGAGGTAAATTTCTCTTTGGGTACCTTTCCATCTTTTTTTTTTTTTTTTTTTTTTTTTTTTTTTTTTTTTTTTTTTTTTTTTTTTTTTTTTTTTTTTTTTTTTTTTTTTTTTTTTTTTTTTTTTTTTTTTTTTTTTTTTTTTTTTTTTTTTTTTTTTTTTTTTTTTTTTTTTTTTTTTTTTTTTTTTTTTTTTTTTTTTTTTACAATTTCTCTTGTATTTTATTTCTTTCTCTCTTTCTCTGGAGTAACTATCAGCTTTCATTAACGTGGAAGTTAACCAATAGAATTAAAAATACAAAAAAATCAGATGCTATATTCAATACCATAATTTGCCCTTAGTTACAAAATTTTTAGAATTGCTTTCCCTTAGACATTCACAAAAGAGGTATTCATTTCTCATGCCTTTTTCATTTCTAATGGTTAAAAACAAGTTTTATCTTTAGATAATAAATTCTATAGCATTGGCCAGATGAGCATATGGTCAGTCCACACCAGCTGATATTAACTCATGTTATTCAAGTGGAAATTCTAGAACTGGAAAGTTTATTACCTTCTTTTCAATTAATCAAAAGTTTTTAGTATTCTAACCTCTCAACTGTATTTTTAGCTGTACCTCTTTGCCTTTTTAAGTGGTATTCTAGTAATTACATTATTCATCCTTAAATATCAGTCTCCCCATTTGAGGAAGAAGCTGACTAGAGAGAAATTAATATCCTAATGCTCCTAAGCATTGTTCATGAAGTTAGGGATGTCTGTCTGTTTTGTTTACTATTACATTTTCAAGGCCTAGAACAGTACCTCTTCATCCAATAAAGTGACTAAGACAGGATTCAAACCTGCATTGTCACTGGGAAAGCCTGTGGCCTTACCAGGAAGGCCCCAGCTGCTGCTCCTTCCTCTTCTTCCTCTTCTTCCCCTTCCCCCTCCTTCCTCCTTATTCCTTTCCTGTTCTTACTCTTTTTCTTATTATAGCTCATAACGTCACTCATTAATTTCAGATCTCCTATTCAGGTCCAGGCTACAAGAATGAAGGTAATAAAAATATAGGATAATTAAAAAATAATTAAAAATTTATTCATTAATCTAGATTTCTTAGCCCACTAAGTTTGTTTAAGATCATGCTCCTGTCATTGTCAATCAACATTTTAACCCTTGCCAGTGACCTTTACAGAAACCCACCTTCATAACCCTTCTCCCAACACGCATTCTTGATCCCTGCATGTTCTTTTCCTGGCTGAAAGACATGTTGGTGTTGGCTGTTTAGTTCAGCAGTCATGTTTCCAGCCATTGAGTCATATTAAGCTGAAAAACCAAGCACATATTCCTCTGAGAAAAAGACAGTTGGGACTTTCACACTAAAAACTGAACAGTCTAGGAGCTCTAGCAATTCAGGGATGCTCACCAAGAAATGTATTGTCTAGACTATGGATCATTATTTAGAAGTTTGTTGTTGCTGGTGGTGGTGGTGATGATGATGTGTGTGGGGCGGTGTGTGTTTGAAACCAGTGTAGAAAAGTTCGTGCAATGGTGTGTACTCATTTTAAGAAAAATGATTTACAGTATCATTTCATATAACAAAGACACTAAAGTCTTTTCTAAGAGGTCACACTTTCCCTATGACCAGGTTGTATTTGGTTGGGGAAGAGAATATTAAAAAAGATTACTCATGTTTTTTTATTGAAACATGCCTTTAAATTAAGAACCACAAATCAACATTTGTCAACTAAAGTTATAGTCACAGCTATTATGGTGGCTTGGTACTTGCGATTATGTCTCCAGAAAAACTATGCAATCTAAAATGCTAATGTATTTCTATTCCTCATGCATTTTGTCTTCTTTGAAATATATTTAAGTATGTATCTATTATCATATCAAATCACAATGCCTGCTTATTGTTATTTGCTCAAGCCTATTGAAAGTAGATGATTTATATTTTCCTTAGGAAACATTATATTTATATACAGTGAACTTTTGTTCATTCACAAAACTTTACTCCTTTTGAAAGGTATAACTTTACATATTCTTACTAGAATTATATGTAATAAAGTTTCAACTTGTGAGAAACAACTTAGAAAAAAATTGGCATAGCTAAAGAACTAAAGAACAAATTTCAAATATATATTGTACACAGGGTATATTTTTCAAATTTTATATATTTTTACCATATTTTTAATTTTTTCTATATAAAAAAAATCCATAAGTATAACTAAATGTGTGTGGTTTTGTTTGTTTGTTTGTTCACCCTCTTAAAAATTGAGGCCTTTAGCAGTCCCCTTTTGAAATGCAGAAAGTTTACAGAAGGGGTTTCTTGTATGAAAACTAAACTGGGAGGAACTAAACTGCCAGGGTCATTTTTAGGAGATACAGTTAGTAAAAAGATGTCCACATTCCAAACCCAAGACCCTTAACATATTAGGTAATGTGAAAAAAGGGTTAAGGTTAATAATCTGCTGATTCTATGAGAGGGAGATTATCCTGCACTATCAGGATGGACTTCAAGTAATTACAAGGGTACTTAAATGTGGAGAAAATAATGACATGATGTCAGATAGATTCAACAGAACATTATTTTTTTTTCCAAAATCTCTTTGTTGACTCTTTCCCCATTAACATAAAATTTACTTAGTTCACTTACATAAATACGTATGATTTACTTTTATATGCATAACACTATACTGGGTTGTGAACATGAAATGAAGGAATGCAAAAAGCAAAAAGTGCTTCCTAAAGTGTAAGCCCCAGGTATTATAGGAGTAAAGATAATGTGCACGCTATATAGGTATGATTGTAAATGTGTTGGTGTTGATACATATGAATTATTTGGCATCTAAACTCATCCAACATCTGTATTATTAAAAATTTATGAAATAGTTAATCAAAAATAATTAGAGAAAATTAAAATGATGGCAGTGTTAATTTTGATTATGGAATAACATTGATGGTGGGAGGTGTATAATTTTTTTCTGATGGCTACACCTTGCTTTTACTTCAGTGAGACCCACTTCGGACTTCTGACCTACAGGACTGTAAAAGCCTCCAGCATATTCATCAACTCCAGTTCAGGCTTTCCTACCCTGGCACTGTTTCCCTTGGCAGTTTCCAAGATTACCTGCTGTACTCTGAATACAACACAGAATCAATGTTTAAAAAACCAAAATTGGGAGATTGACAAGATGGTGACCAGAGAGAAGTTCCCTAAAACCTCTCCCAGAAAATGCAATTAAATGGCCAGCCAGGATCCAACATGAGAAACTCTGAGTGGCTCAGAGACAACTGAGAAATCCACACATCTCAAGAAAACACCTGAAGGTTAGAAAAAGGGGAGCAAGCAGGAGAGAAGGGAGGGAGCAGAGATAGATTGCAACCTGACACCACCACAACTAACTAAAGGAACTAGAAAGAAATCAGGAAACAGCATGATATAGGTAGAGTGGGGAGGCTGAGTGGCAACAGGAGTGGAAGCCAAAGCGGTGGGAAGACGGGGAGACTGTGAGGGAGCTGGGCCTAAAAGCACCGTATTAGAGACAAAGCCTGGGAGACGGGCTCTGAAGCTCTAAGTAAGGAGGAAACTGAGCAAGGCATTGAACTGTACTAGACCAGATTAGGGCCACAGATGCAGCAAAGCAGATCCCAGTGCTGTCACAGCTCAAGGCACGCATGCATGTGGTGCTGTAGCATGGTGCCCCTGTTGGCTCATGTGCACACATGCAGCCCCCTCACATGGCCCATGCCCTCACTCAGCTCCTGGAGCATGCAGACAGTGCCCTCGCAGCACCCTTGTGGCACATGTAGTACCCTTGTACTCGGGCTCACGCTTGCAAATGCTTCCTAGAGTGGTTGCCATGGAAACAAATTGCTGAAACACATCTGGAAGGTAAAACTCTGAAAAAGAAAGAAGGACAGATTTCATGGCATTTGCCATAACCAACATGAACGGCCTCAGCCTGCATTCCATTGGCCTCCCATGTCTCCCCCACTTCCCCAGCAAAACACAGGGAGTGGAGCAGCCTCTGCTTGCATTTTGTTGGCCTCCCTCTTCTCCTGCAGCTTCTCCAATGAACTGCAGGAAGCAGAGAGAACATGGACCACCATGCCCCACCTCCAAATGCTGGTGGAGACTGAAGATATGGTCTAAACACCCCACCTCTGTCTTAAAACTTGCCCCCCAGTGCCACCTGTGTGTCTGCTTCACAGCAAGATACCATAAAAATACTAATTAGAGAAATAAAGTGATCTCTTGGGCTCTGTTGGAAATAAAGTCCTCATGCCCAAGAAGAAGAACACAACAGACAATATGAGTACTTTAGGATTTAAAGCTGCTCAGAAAGAAGATGAAAAATCTCCAGGAAAGGATCTTATAGATCTAGAAATTTATGAACTAACTGACAGAGAATATAAAATAGCCATTCTGAAGGCTCTCAGAGAAATGAAAACATACTGGCAAAACACCATAGCTGAGATGAATGATCTCAGAAAGGAAATTCATAAACAAAAGGAACAGTTTAACAAAGAAATTCAAACTATAAAGAAGAATGAGATGGAAATTTGAGAGATAAATAATACAATAAAAGAAGTGAGAAATGAAATAACTGCCATAGGAAACAGGTACAACCAGATGGAGGAAAGAATTAGTTATATTGAAGATTGGAACATGGAAACATCTCAGAAAGAGGAAGAGAAAGAATACAGAGACAAAAGGATTGAAAGAACTCTGCAAGAACAATCTGACTTCATAAGACAAAACAACATCAGGATAATAGGATTGGAAAAAGGAACAGAGGACTCTACAGAGAACATACTCAAATGAATAGTAGATGAGAACTTTCCAAACCTATGGAAAGATCTGGAACCCCAAATTCAAGTAGAAAATAGGCTGCCTAGATACTTGGATCCTAGCAGACTCTCTCCAAGACACATTGTACTGAAGATGTCAAAAACCAAAGACAAAGAGACAATTCTCAAGGCAGCTAGGGAAAAAAGAACTATAACCTTTAGAGGAAAACCCATCAGGCTGGTGTCAGACTTCTCAGCAGGAACCTATAAATCAAGAGGGAATAGAATCAAATATTCAAAATATTAAAAGAGAGAAACTTCCAGCCAAGAATAAATTATCCAGCAAAATTATCCTTCAGGGAGTTCCCTGGTGGTGTAGTGGCTAGGCTTTGGCGCTCTCAACACCATGGCCTGAGTTCAATTCCCAGCCAAGGAGCTACTCACCCCCTCCAAAAAAAATTATCCTTCAGGTATGAAGGAGGAAGAAAGACCCTCTTAGACACACAGAAGCTGATGGAATTCACCAGCATGAAACCGACACTTCAAGAAATACTGAAGTTGGCTCTTTGACATGAAACCAAACATCAGAATAAATAAAATAGAGTTGGAACAACAAAAAATGAAACAAAAATTTTTAAACATGTATTAAAAAAAGGAAGTAATGGTCATACGAAATCCTCATATATCAATCATCACTCTAAATGTTAATTGACTGAACTCACCAATAAAAAGACACAGAGTAACAGATGTCACCCCAATAAGTCTAACAATAAAAATGAATTAAAACAAAAACAAAACAATAGGGGAAAAAAAAAAGACACAGAGTAGCAGGCTGGATTAAAAAAAACAAAACCCAATTTATATACTGTCTCCAAGAGACACCTCAGCCATAAGGACAAACATAGGCTCAGAGTGAAAGGATGGAAAACTATACTCCAAGAGAAAAGCAGGAGTTACCATACTGATATTTGATGAAACAAACTTCAGGTTAAAAAAGATAACAATGGACAAAGATGGACATTATGTAGTGATAAAAGGCACAATACAACAAGAAGAAGACTTGACATTAATTAATATATATGCTCCCAATCAGGAAGCAGCAAAATATATAAAGCACCTACTAACAGATCTGAAAGGAGAAATTGATAAAAGCACAACCAATGGTGATCTGCCATAAACACATCACGCAAACAGAAAACAAATAAAGAAATATCAGCTTTAAATGACATATTACAGCAACTGGACATAATTGACATTTACAGGACACTTCATCTAGCAAGAAAAAAATATACCTTCTTTTCTAGTGCACATGGAACATTCTCCAGGATAGACCATATGAGACATAAAAGTAGCCTCAGCAAATTCAGGAATCTTACCAAGTGTATTCTCAGACCACAAAGCTCTGAAACTAGAGATCAGCTGTAAAAGGAAAGCAGAAAAAAGCATATATGCGTGGAGATTAAACAACATCTTATTAAAAAGTGACTCAATCAAAGAACAAATAAAAGAAGAGATTTAAAAATACATAGAGACTAATGACAATAAAAAAACAACATATCAAAATTGTTGGGACACAGTGAAAGCAGTAATAAGAGAAAA
>PVJL010004875.1:0-40480 GCA_004026885.1 Lyroderma lyra
CTCTACTGTGTCTGGTGGGCCACAGTGCTTTTTTTGGGTCTCCTGCAATCAGTGTCAGTTCAGAGCCAGTGTCCAGTATCTCTAAAAAGCCTCATTCTTTCTTTTTTTTTCTTTCAGTGCACAGTCACCCTGGTAAAAGGCTGTAGGTCAATTTAGGGAAGGCTGGTAGAAAGACTAGTAGTACAACTTTTTGGCAGTGTAGTAGGATCCTTCCAGGGGATCTGGCCTCCTCTCCTCTACATTCAAAGGGTTCTGGGTCTATAAACTGACTCAAGTCTGGGAATTGATTGAGGAACCAGGATTCTGTTTCTATATTCCAAGTTAAACATCTGTTCATTTGACCTAGAACTCTTGTCCTTACACAGATCAAGTAAGAATTTAGTAAATTGCCCATCTATTGCTTTTCCAGGGACATACTCTAAGTCTCTGAATCAGAGTGTCCTGACCCTGCTGTCCATCACATAACCACATCTACCTTGCATTTGGCAGTTAAGTGCCTCCACTTGGCCCCCAACACCCCTGGAGTCTCTTACTCCCATTGCATTTAGGTTTCCCAATTCTCTGGCAGCAGTTCCTACTGTAATTTCTGACCTACAGAGAATGGCATTCACAGAGCTCTTCAAGAATACTGGGCCCCCTTCAAATTTATTTCTCATAGTTGTGATGACAAGTGTGTCCTTGGGACCCTTTCAGTGTAGGTGAGAAGATCTTAGATGATAAATCCACTTTAAAGTTCCAGTTTCCCTAAGCCTTTGGATACCTTTCTCTACAGTATAATAAAGCAGTTCTGGCATTTCAACTGTATTTAGTATATAGGCCACTTTTGGTCCATGTTTCAGCCAACCAACTAAACAAACTGTTCAAGCCCTTTCTAACTCTCTGAGTAGCAATATTAAATTCAGAATCTGCTTAATGTGTCCATATTAATAAATTTGACCTGATCCAAATTTACATTTGTTCCATTATCCCACATTCTTCTTAAAATTAAGAAAATTTTTTTCAATTACAGTTGATATTCATTCTTCTTCTTCTTCTTCTTCTTCTTCTTCTTATTATTATTATTATTATTATTATTATTATTACCGGTGGTTCCCTGGCTGGGAATTGAACCCAATGAGAGCGCTGAAGCCTAACCACTACACCACCAGGGAACCCCTGATATTCAAGATTATATTAGTTTCAGGTGTACAGAATAGTGGTTCAACATTTCTATAATTTATGAAGTGATCTCCTCAATTAGTACCCACCTGACACTATACATAGTTATTATAATATTATTCACTTTATTCTGTATGCTGTACTTTACATCCATCCCTGTGACTGTTTTGCAGTTGCCAATTTGTACTTCTTAACCCCTTCACCTTTTCCACCCAGCCCCCCAAACCTCCTCCCATCTTATCCCACATTCTTAATATTCATTTCTACATATATTGTCCAGGTTTATGTCTGTATAAATTGGACAAATCATGCAGTTCTTCTGGTGTGTGGTGCACCTTCTCATAGGTCACTCTCTGTACCTTAGCCTGATGGGACTTGAGTCTGATTATCAGCCTAGAAGCAAAGAGAGGTGGTAGGAGTGGCTCCTAAGGGGAATCATCAGTGCCTTACAAGTCAAGTACCTCAGGGGAGGTTTATTGAAGACTCCTCAGACAAAGCAGGGGTAATCTTCTCAATTGGGGTTAGAAGGGCTGCTTCCACTGGCAAAGAACACTCATCAGAATTTAGAGGTTCAGTGTCCTCATATGTCCCCATTCCAATTTTCAGGATCCCATTTCTTCACAATCCATGTCCTCACTTTAACAACAGACACCCTACAAAGTTGGAAACTCAACAGGGTTGTAATTTAGCTACTCAAAGAATGAGACTCTGGGTTTGGTTTTCAGCAATCTTAGCTCTGTAGCTATAGGAGCTAAAGTTTTAGCTATAGGAGCTAAAGTTTTCTTTCAGGATGGACAACAATTTTCAGGTCATTTATGTGGTGCTTGAGTTGGGAATCCAAATCCCTGAGCTCATCCTTTTCGTTCTCCACTTTGTCTAGTGCAATTAGGAGCAACCAGCCAATCTTAGTATATTTGATAAACATTTCTAAGATATCAGATACAGGATCATCCAAAACCTTGCCTGTTATAAGCGTTAGATTAAGAGTATCCAGTGGTGATATTTTGCATATTTCTATTGCTGCATCATCCTAGAGGATTAGTGCCCTCATTACAACTGGAAGTAGAGTCATTAGTGGCTTCAAATCTAGTAAGAAAAAGGAACCAATTCCAGAAACCCCATAATCAGTCCAGAAAATGCATCCTTAAGATTCAAGATTTTGTTCCTCTAGAACTATCCTCAGTACCAAACAGAGTCTGTATCATGGTTTTCCAGAGAAATGGAACCAACAGTATATATGTATGTGTATATATACAAAATACACACACACACACACACACACACACACACACACACCCCACTTTCATATATGTGGGGTGGGGGAGGGGAGATTTATTTAAGGAATTGGCTCACCTGACTGTAGAAAATGTAAGTCTGAAATTTATAGGGCAGACCAGCAGGCTGGAAATTCAGGTAAGGGTTGATTGCAATCTTGAGTTTGAAATCTGGAGGGCAGGCCAGCTAACTGCAAACTGAGGCCAGATTTCTATGTTGCAGTATTGAGGCAGAATTACTTCTTCCACTACCAGCTGGGCACAGAAAGAGACATGTGTAAAGGGAAGATGATGAGAAAACACACAGGGAGAAGATGGCCATCTGACTGGAGTGATGAATTTACAAGCCAAGTAATACCAAAGATAGCTGGCAAACACCAGAAGCTAAAAGCTGCAGGAAAGATTTTCACCTGTGTACTCCAGTGACTGACCCTGCTAACACCTTGATTTCAGAATTCTAGCCTCCAGAAATATGAGACAATAAATTTCTGTGTTTTTAAGTTGCCTAGTTATTAGTACCTTGTTATAGCAGCCCTAGGAAACTAAGACAGAATCTCAGTGAGGGTATTTCCACTCTTAGCTGCTGTGTACTCTGGGGTATCACCTAAGTGTGTGATGTTATTGTCCTTGATTGGTCTGAGATTCTCCAGTCTCTTACCTCTGTGAGTATTACCCTTTTCCAAATGAAATGTGGTTACTTTATCAAAGAACAAATGAAAAAAGTTAGCTGGACCCAATTCTCTATCATATCCTCTTAACAGGGTATGAAATTCCCAAACCAGAGGTCATCTTCAAGTTGGAACAAGGGCAGGAGCCATGGATATTGGAGGGAGAAACCCTTCATCAAAGCTGTTCGGGTGAGTGAGCGTGACCCAGGCAGAAGGAAGACATGGAAATACTTTTGTTTTTTTCCTAAGCGATACTGATGCCTTTAAAATGCTATTAATACTGCTTTCCTTGAAGGTTTAAATTTTAGAAACTGCTGGAGAATAAATAACATTGGCTTCTCAAATACCAAATTTCTCTCTCCCTTTATTTTCCTTACTGTATCAACTGTCTTCTTTGCTTAGGTTTCTTCCAGGAGAATGGCTGCAATTCCTATGCCAGCCTTCCTCACTGTGGGTCTTGCTTTCTTGAATATTCTCTCCTTCCCTCACATTTTAACGTTTCATTACCTAAACCCCAGCCTCAGGGCCTTAGATTCTTATCATACACATTCAGGTTTTAATGTATTTACCTTCTTTGAAAATCAGTAGGTTGCCTCATTCCTGTTTTTCTTACTAACCTTTTACTTTCTACTTCCCTTCACTTTCATCCTCTCACTTTAAGATACAGTAAACTGCAGCCAGACTCACCTCCTCTCTTTGTATTTATCACCTTCAGATTCCTCACTCCTCTCTACCTCCCCATCTCCATGCCTGTCTTCCATCTTCTGTCACTGTCATGTGACACTTTTTTCTTTTAAAATCAACTTTTTAAAGGTATAATTTACATACAATAAAATATGTACATTTTAAATGTATAGTTTGATGAATTTTGATAAGGTGCACACTAGTATAACCACCATCCCAATCATGATATATAGCATTTCATCACACAAAAATGCTCCCTCATGCCCCTTACAGTCAGTGCCCACCACCACTTCGGCCCCAGGCAACTGGTGACATGCTTTTTGTCACTGTTGATTAGATTTGTCTTTTTTTCTCCATAATTTCATAAAATATTTATTTATTTATTTAGTTTCATGTGTACAAGAGAACATAATGCTTAGACATTTGCAGACTTTATATAGTGATAACCCCAACAGGTCTGTTTCCTATTTGATACCTTATATAGCTATTATAATACCATTGACTATATTCCCTGTACTGTACTCTACATCCCATTACTATGTGTGTGTGTGTGTGTGTGTGTGTGTGTGTGTGTGTACACACACACATTAAGTAATTAATACTTGACATTCAACATTAATTTATTTTCGGGTGTACAACACAGTAGATAGACATCTATATAATTTATGAAGTGCTTCCCCCAATGGATCTACTGTCCACCTGATACCATGCATAGTTTTTTCGACATTATTACTTATACTCCCCATACTGTATCTCACATCCCTGTAACTACTATGTGTCTACCAATTTGCATTTCCCAATCCCGTCACCCTTCCCACCCATTCCCCCATTCTCCCTCCCTTCTGACTCTGTCATTTGGAGTCAGTTTCTATTTTGATAGTTCTTTCATTTTATTCTTTGGATTCCACATATAAGTGACACCATATGGTATTTGTCTTTCTCAGCCTGACTTATTTCACTTAGCATGATAACTTCAAATCCCATCCATGTTGTTGCAAACAGTAAGATTTTTTTCTTTTTTATAGCTGAGTAATATTCCATTGCGTAAATATACCTCAGCTTCTTTATCCAACCATCTATTGATGAGCATTATTTTGGCTATTTTGAAGAGTACTGCAATAAACATAGGGGTTCAAAGAGGTTGGACAATGAATTTTGCAAACTCATCCTAGAAAAACTGCTACATACCTCATTGCTGAATATCACCATGGTCACCTTTGAAGTACTCCCCTTGGGAAGCTATGCACTGACACCAGCGCCTAGTCCGCCCTTCAAAGCAATTTTGGAACTCTTTTTCTAGGATGGCCATCAGAGCTGTCGTTGTCCCCCAAATCTGACAATTAAGTTCATGAACTTGCCACCATGCCGAGTTGTTCATATAGTGCTGCCAACATAAGTGCAGAGTTGTTTGTATAGTGCTGCCAACATAAGTGCAGAGTTGTTTGTATAGTGCTGCCAACATAAGTGCAGAGTTGTTTGTATAGTGCTGCCAACATAAGTGCAGAGTTGTTTGTATAGTGCTGCCAACATAAGTGCAGAGTTGTTTGTATAGTGCTGCCAACCTAAGTGCAGAGTTGTTTGTATAATGCTGCCAACATAAGGGCAGAGTTGTTTGTATAGTGCTGCCAACATAAGGGCAGAGTTGTTTGTATAGTGCTACCAACATAAGTGCAGAGTTGTTTGTATAGTGCTGCCAACATAAGTACATGGTGGCAAGTTCATGAACTTAATTGTCAGATTTGGGGGACAACGACAGCTCTGATGGCCATCCCAGAAAAAGAGTTCCAAAATTGCTGTGAAGGGTGGACTAGGCGCTGGCATCAGTGCATAGCTTCCCAAGGGGAGTACTTCAAAGGTGACCATGGTGATACTCAGTAATGAGGTATGTAGCAGTTTTTCTAGGATGAGTTTGCAAAATTCATTGTCCAACCTTGTATATTTTTTTGAATCAGTGTTTTGGATTTCTTTGGATAAATACCCAGGAGTAGAATTGCTGGATCATAAGGTAGTTCCGTATTTAATTTTTTGAGTAACCTCCATACAGTTTTCCATAGTGGCTGGATCAATTTGCAATCCCATCAGCAGTGTAGAAGGGTTCCCTTTTCTCTACATCCTCGCCAACACTTGTTGGTTGATTTATTGATGAGAGCCATTCTGGCAGGAGTAAGGTAGCATCTCATTGTGGTTTTGATTTGCATTCCTCTGATCATTAGTGATGTTGAGCATCTTTTCATGTGTCTATTGGCCATCTGTATGTACTCTTTGGAGAAATGTCTATTCAGGTCTTCTGCCCATTTTTTAATTGGGTTGTTTATTGTTTTGGTGTTGAGTTGTAGGACTTTCTCATAAATTTTGGATATTAATTCTTTATTGGATGCCTCATTGGCGAATATGTTCTCGCATTCTGTAGGATGCCTTTTCATTTTGTTGGTGGTTTCTTTTACTGTAAAAAAACTTTTTAGTCTGATATAGTTGCATTTGTTCCTTCTCCCTTTGTTTCTCATGCCCGAACAGATATATCATTGAATATATTATGAAAGGTAATGTCTGAGAGGTTACTTCCTATATTTTCTTCTAGGAGTTTTATGGTTTCAGGTCTTATATTTAAGTCTTTAATCCATTTTGAGTTTATTTTTGTATATGGTGTAACAAGGTGGTCCAAATTCATTTTCTTGCATCTGTCTGTCCAGCTTTCCCAGCACCATTTATTGAATGGACTGTCTATTCCCCATTGTAAATTCTTGCTTCCTTGTCATAGATTAATTGGCCATATAGACATGGATTTATTTCTGGGCTCTCAATTCTGTTTCATTGATCTATGTTTCTGTTTTTATACCAGTACCATGCTGTTTTGATAACTGAAGCCTTGTAGTATAATCTGATATTTGGTAGCATGATTCCTCCAACTTTGTTCTTCATCAGGATTGCTGAAGTTATTCCAGGTCTTTTATGATTCCATATAAATTTTAGGATTATTTGTTCTAGTTCTGTGAAGAATGCCATTGGCATTTTGATAGGAATTGCATTGAATCTATAGATTGCTTTGGGTAGTATAGACATTTTATCTATACTAATTCTTCCTATCCATGAGCATGCTACATGTTCATGTTTCCATTTATTTGTATCTTCTTTTATTTCTCTCTTCAGTGTCTTATACTTTTCTGAGTATAGGTCATTTATTTCCTTGGTTAAATTTATTCCTAGTTATTTTTTGATGCCATTATAAATGGGATTGTTTTCTCAATTTCTACTTCTGCTAGTTTGTTATTGGCATATAAGAATAAAACCAATTTCTGGATATTAATTTTGTATTCTGCTACTTTACTAAATTTATTTATCACTTGCAAGAATTTTAGGGTGGAATATTTGGGGTTCTCTCTATATAGCATCATGTCATCTGCAAATACTGACAATTTTGCTTCTTCCTTTCCCATTTTGATTCCTTTTATTTCTTTTTATTGTCTGATTGCTGTGACTAGGATTTCCACTAATATGTTAAATAAGAGTGGTGACAGTGGGCATCCTTGCCTTGTTCCTGATCTTGAGGGGAATGCTTTTAGCTTTTCCCCATTGAATATGATGTTAACTGTGGGTTTATCATATGTAGCCTTTATTAAATTGAGATATGTTCCCTCTATTCCCACTTTGCTGAGATTTTTTTTATCATAAATGGCTGCTGGATTTTGTCAAACACTTCTGTTTATATATATATTTATATAACCATATGATTTTTATTTTTCTTTTATTTACATGGTATAGCACATTAATTGATTTACATATATTGAATCAGCCTTGCATCCCAGAAATGAATCCCATTTGATTGTGGTGTATAATATTTTTAATGTATTGCTGAATTTGATTGCTAATATTTTGTTGAGAACTTTTGTATCTATGTTCATTAGGAATATTGGCCTATAGTTTTCATTTTTTTGTAGTGTCTTTGTCTGGTTTTAGAATCAGGGTAATGGTGGGAGCCTGAGTTTGGGAGCCTGACTTCTTCTTGGAATTTTTGGAACAATTTGAGGAGAATAGGTGTTAATTTTTTTTGGTGGGGGGGATATTTGGTAAAATTTACCTGTTAAGCCATCTGGTCCAGAACTTTTGTTTGTTGGGAGCTTGTTGATTACTCTTTTTTTCTTGAAGAGTCCGGTTAAAGGTTTGTTTATTTTGTTTATCTTTTTTGAAGAACAAGCTCTTGGTTTCATTGAGATTTGTATTGACTTTTTAGTCTCGATTTTGTTTATTTGTGCTCTGATTTTTATTATTTCCTTTCTTCTACTCACTTGGGGCATTGTTTGTTGTTCTTTTTCCAGTTCCTTAGGTGTAAGGTTAAATTTTTTGAGATTTTTCTTATTTCTTTAGGTAAGCCTGCATTGCTATGAATTTCCCTCTTAGGACTGCTTTTGCTGTGTCCCATAGGTTTGTAGTTATATTTTAATTTTTTTTTGTCTCAAGGTACATTTTGATTTCTTTCTTAATCTCATTGCTGAGCCATTCATTGTTTAGTAGCATATTATATAGCCTCCCCGTGTTTGTGTGTTTTTCAGTTTTTTCTTGTAATTGATTTCTAGTTTCACACTATTGTGGTCAGAGAAGATGTTTGATTAGATTTCAGTTTTCTTAAATTTATTGAGGCTTGTTTTGTGGCCTAACACGTGGTCTATCTTGGAAAATATTCCATGTGCACTTGAAAATAATGTATATTCTGCTTTGGGATAAAATGCTGTAAAAATATCAATTAAGTTCATCTGGTCTAGTGTGTCACTTAAGGCCACTGTATTCATGTTGATTTTCTGTCGTGTCCAGCACGACACGGGCAGTGGGAACACAAGAAGAGTGATGCAAAGTGGTGAAAGACAGTAGCCAAAAATATATTACAAGTGGGACCAAGGGGCCCCAGCCTCATGGTCTGGGCATCTCGAATTGAGCCAACGCATAGTTTTTATTGGCTAGAATGAGAAAGTGAGGCTTGTATGGGGAAGTGAAAACCTTCCTCTTTACAAGGTGTGTGATTACCATGCCTTACGGCTGTTCTGAAAGTCCCCATTGTGTTCCAGCACATATTGTGCCTTTACACATATACATAACCCCAACAATGAAATCATTGTTATTATAAAAACATTCATTAAGGGAGGGATTGGTTGAACTCATCACATTGGCAGCCAGGGGGCAAGGAGGGAATGGTTGAGCTCATCCCATCAGATCTCAGGCTGAGCTATATGTGGGAGGCAAGGCAGCCAGGGGGCAAGAGCTTAACCTCAGAGAGGCTGAGGGGCTGTGCCTCACCTCTGTAGAGCCCAAGCTCTCTCCTGATGGCCCCTATGCGACTGTGCCTGTCTTAGGTTTTTTCCTCTCTTAAGGAATCTTACCAATCATTGACTAACCAGCCATCCTCTGGGGCCATACAGGGTGATGTGAGGTATGCAAGTGAAGGAGGAACAGTACCCTCGAGACAGGTTCTGTCTCCTAGATATTCCATGCCCTGTGACCTCCACGTTTAGCTCCTGCCTTAGGATGTCATGGGTCATGCCTGAGGTGGGGGACAGACAGATCGGCAGCTGTAAGGCAACAATTTTCTGTCTGAAAGATATGTCCATTGGTGTCAGTGGGGTGTTAAAGGTCCCTAATATGATTGTGTTACTGTTGATGTCTACCTTTATTTGGTCAATATTTGCTTGATGTATTTAGGTGCTCCTATGTTGGGTGCATAAATGTTTGTGAGAATGATGTCTTCTTGTTGGACTGATCCCTTTATAATTATGTGATGCCCTTCTTTGTTTCTTCTTATAGTCTTTGTTTTAAAGTCTACTTTATCCAATATAAGAATTGCTACCCCAGCTTTTTTCTCATTCCATTTGCATAAAATACTCTTTTCACCCTTTAACTTTCCATCTTTTTGTGTCTTTTATTCTGATTCAGTTTTCTGCTTCATCTAACCTGCTGTTGATTCCTTCTAGTGTAGTCTTCATTTATGTTACTGTATTCTTTATTTCTGACTGGTTGTTTCCTGTGGCTTCTATCTTTTTCTTCATGGTTGCTATCTCTTTGTTGAAGTTTTCACTAAGTTTCTTAAGCATTCTTATACCCTGTATTTTAAACTCATTCTGTGGTAGGTTGATTGCTTCCATTTTATTTAGCTCTTATTCTAGAGGTTTCTCTTGTTCTTTTACTTGGCACATCTTTCTCTGTTTTCTCATTCTGGCTTGCTCTCTTGTGTTTGCTTCTATATAGTTGGTAGATCTCTTATTTCTCGAAGTCTTTGCTTGGTGGCTTTATGTAGTATGTGTCCTGTGTAGTCCATTGGCACAATCTCCCTGATCTCCTCTTCACGTGATCTGGGAATGTCCCTTATGTGTATAATGTGTTTTTCAGTTGTAATTGAGTGGTATGCTGCTCCCAGCACACCATTAGCTTCCAAGGAGGAGTGGCAGAGAAACACCAAAAGCTTCCCAGGAAGCTTTATACAGCCACTCCTACTGAAGTCTTCAAGAAAGTCTTTCCCTGCTAGTAGGTCAGGCTGATACCTCAGCTACCTAGAGTGCTTCTGAGTGGGCAGGGCAAAGCTCTAGGGGCTAGTGTGCATGGTCTTGATTTGGCTTCTTTATATCCTTAGCTGGAGGGGCTCTGTTCAGCCAGTCCTCTGATATTTCCCGAGGTTGACTGTTCCATAGTCCATCTGCAACCTTGGTGTGATTCGGGGAGCCTGTAGGCACAGTGTCCACCTAATCTGCCACCTTCCTCCCAGTCCTAGATTTGTCTTTCTTAATTGTTTATAACAGTGGAATCTTACTGCCTGTCCTTTTCGTTCAGCATAATAATTTTGTGATTTATCTATATTATTGAGTATATCACCAGTTTATTTCTTTTAGACGCTGAGTACTATTCCATGGTATGAATATATTGTAATTTGTTTATCTATACACCTGTTGATGACAGGTGGTTATTATTTGGTTATTATGAATAAAGCTGCAGTGAACATTTTGGCCTTTGTGTGAACATACATTTACACTTCTCTTGGGTAGATACCTACGAGTGGAGTTGCTGGGTTATATAATTTGTAAGAAATTACTCAACTGTCTTCCAAAATGACTGTGTCATTTCATGTTCCAAACAGCAATACCTGAGAATTCCTGTTGCTCCACATCCTCACCAACACTTGCTATTATCAATCTCTTTATTTTTTGCTGTTACAGTGGATGTGTAATGGTATCTCATTACTATTTTAAGTTTCATTCCTTTGATGAGTAATGATTTGAAGTATCTTTTCATGTGCTTATTGACCATTTGTACATTTTTAAGTGTCTATTCAAATTTTTTTTCATTTTTATTGGGTTGTTTGTCTTCTTATTATTGAGTTGTAAGAGTCAGAATAAAGAAGGTACTGCCGAATAATATTCCATCATATATATAATCTATATTTGTTGGCTACAAGTCCTTTGCCAGATATACAAGGGTGGAACCCAAAAAAAATCAGAATTATCTTCTGGAGAGTGGGCCCCTTGTAATAAATGCTTCCCCCACTAGGTAAGTGTTCTGTGAACCCATCTGTATCAGTGTACCAGCTCTCCTTGTAAAAAGGCTGCATTCAGCTTCAGTGAATTTTTCTGAAGACTCTTTAAATGCATTTGCCCATTTCGTGATGGGTGATTTACACAAACAATGTGGGGCATGACAACACACCTGTCCACTCCACACTGAGTGTTCAGCAGTTTTTGACCAAAAACAGCATGACCCCCATGCCACACCCTCTGTATTAACCCAATCTTTCCCTGAGCATCATTTTGTTTCCCTGGATGAAAAAAGTCCTCAAAGGGAAATGTCATGCCACAGCTGGGAAAGTGATCCCTCTTGGCAGTATTCCATGGATTGCTTTTTGTTCTCAGGGTCGTAATAATGGACCCAAGTTTCATCACCTGTAATGATCTTCTTTAAGAAGTTCTCACCTTCTTTTTCAAAAATTTCCAAAAAATTGGGGGAACTTTTCCTCCGGTTAAGAATTTAATAGCAGCATGCTGTTTGAACTAAACATCTGAACACTCTTCCATTTCAATGTGCAGTGGGTAAAAAATGTAAGCATCTGTGTATGCAAGATCAAGAATGATGGAGGGGAGATACCATGTGACTTTATATCCAGATATGTCTAATGCAACAAAAACAATTACAGTGGAGGCAACATTTATCAGCCTGCCCTTCTAGATTTTATATATATATATATATATATATATATATATATATATATATATATATATATATAAATAAAATGGAATTTTATTCAGCAGTACCTTCTTTATCCTGAATACTTTTCCATCAGATATTAGTATGGCAACTGCTGCTTTTTTCTGGGTGCCATTTGCTTGGATTATTGTTTTCCATCCTTTTATTCTGAGTCTGTTTTTCCTAGTGGCTGAGATGTGTCTCTTGGAGACAGCATAAGGATGGGTTTTGTTTTTTAATCCAATCTGCTACTCTATGCCTCTGTATCAGTGAGTGCAGTTCATTTACATTTAGGATGATGATTGATATATAAGGATTTCCTATGGCCATTACTTTCTTTCTCATTTATTTATTTATTTATATATTTGATGTCCCAACTCTTTCCCATTTATTTTGATTTTTTGTTTCAGGTCAAATAACCACCTTTAGTATTTAATGAAATGCCAGCATTGTGCTGGAGAATTCCCTTAATTTCTGTGTATCTGAAAAGGTTTTTATTCCTTCTTCATATATTCAGCAGTAAAAAATAATGAAACTACATTATTTGAAACAACATGGATAGACCTAGAAGGAATTATGCTAATTGAAGTAATTCTAACAGAAAGACAAATATTGTGTTATCTATTACATGTGGAATCTAAAAGAAAATAAAACCGAAAGAATAAACACAACAAAATAGAAATAGACACAGAGATACAAAGAATAAGCTGATGGTTGAGAAATGGGAGCAGAGTGGGGGGATAAGAATTTTTATAAATGGTGGAGGGACAAAAAACCCTCAACAGTAAAAAAAAGCGGGGGGGCAGTAAATTTAAAGTGTTAAAACTCATAAGTTATATGGTACTAACACAATGTAATATTTTCCATGTGTGAAAAATCTGTGAATATTATTATACTACTCAAAGAAGCTAAACACTCAAATTATTTTAATAGTTTGATAATAATGAAAGTAAAACAAAAGGGAGGATGAGATTTTGGGTGGGGCATATATCTGGAGTATAGTGTCAAAATGAATGGAAGGGGGAAACTGGATTTGATGACTCAGCATTCTCAGTATCTAAAAATCTCTTGCTGTTGAGAAAATGTATAATTTTTCCCCTTTAAAATTTTGAAAAATCTAATGTGTCTGATGTACTGTGCTGGTAATGGAAACATCTGTGATTTACACTCTAGGCAAGAATAGTATATTAATTATGCTAAAGTTAATTCATAGTAATAAATACATTATAAGATAGAGTGACTTAAATGCTAAACAATTTCATTTCTTATATAATTCTAATATCACAGTCCATTGGAAAAACCTCATAGCTCATGTTTATTCAGGAATTTAGGATCCTTCCATTACATAATTCCACCATCTCTTGGGATTTTTGTGGCATCTCCATGTATGAATCTGTGTTGCTGCCCAGTCCAGATTTCAGTAAGCAAGAAGGTAGAATGCAGACAAAACATGCCTACTGTGTCAATGCTCTAATTCAAAAGTGGCACCCATCACTTTTTCCCACATCCTTTTGATGAGAACATTGTCACATAGCTATACCAGTTTTCAACAGAAGCGGAGAAGTGTTATATGACTGGGAAGCTGTATGTCTGGCTACTACTCTGTTAATGTAAAAGAATGGTGAAATAGATTCCAGTGGACAGTTTTCAATTTACCACAGATGGCTTGTGCTTTTGCTAATTTTGTACTTCTTATTATATATACATATAATATATAAAAATAATTTTAAGTTCAAGAAAACAGTTATACCCGATGGAGAGTTGGAGTATAGATATCCACTTATTGTTTGTGTAGGTCAAGATGGCTATGACTGCAACATTTTCCACATAGGCATGAATACATTTTTTTCATATAATTGACATACAGCACTGTATAAGTTTAAGGTGTGCTACATAATGACTTGACGTACATACATTGTGAAATGATTACCACAATAACTTTGATTAACATCCATCAAACACATTTTAAAAAGAAAAAAAAGTGTTTTTTCCTTGTGATGATCACTTTTAGTATCTACTCTTTAGCAAATTAAATTGGTTTTTTATCACATGAATTTGTTTTTGTTGCTAATAAGAAACAGTGAGATTAGTGAGGATTTAGAATTGAAAATTAATGAGGACTTAGATTCTGAGTCACCCCCTCCAAGCATAGGCTCTCCATGAATATTTCCCCTGAAAACCCTTGTCTTTTTAATCTTCAGTACATCCTAATTGATATTCAAGCGTCCTACCAAAATTGAGCTAGACTGCTTATGTTGAAGTCTAATCTCTAACATGTGGCCATATTTTAGGGCAAATTATATGTGTAATTACTCTGAGCTTTATTTCCCTCATCTACAATAGGTGGATAATATTAGACAACACCTCATAGGGCTTTGGAAAGGATTAAATGAGTTTAAATGTATATATTTCTTAGTATAATGCCTGTAACATCATAAGTGTCATGTAAGAGCTGGACACATAATAAGTGCTACACATGTATTCTCATCATTGTCATCATCATCATCATATTTGCTGACTTCCCTGAGTTCAATTTGGATTAGCATATGTGTAACTTTTAATCTTCTGCTATCTATTCTTTGTATCAATTTTACTTTTTCTGTCTTTTTTTAGATGGGAAGTTTGGGATTAAGATCTCACAAAGACTTTCTGGGAACCCTTCATTTTATAGTGACATGGAGATTGAAGATGCAAGAGATGATTCATTATATTCCATTTTAGAAGAACTGTGGCAAGATGATGAACAGATAAAAAGATATCAGGAAAAACAGAACAAACCACTGAGTCATGCTGCGTTTGTCAATAAGAAAATATTGAGTATGGAGTGGGATTATGAATATAAAAACAATGGAAAATTGGTTCAGCCAAGCCCAAATTATAATATTCCTTCACAGAAAAGCCCCCATAAATGTGACTCATTTGGAAAGAGTTTTAAGCATAATTTAGACTTACATATTCATAGTAAAAACAATGCAACAAAGAACTTTGATAAAATTATTGGACATGGTCAAGTTTTCACCCAGAGTTCTTATACTAACCATGAAAATATGCATATAGGATTGAAATTCTGTGAAAGTAATCGCTGTGGAAAAGTCCTCAGCCTCAAACAAGCACTCAGTCACAATATGAAATTTCCTGTTGGGGAGAAAGCAAATATGTGTACTGAATTTGGGAAGATCTTCACTGAGAAGTCACACCACTTTGCATCTCAAAGAATTCATACTATGGAAAAACCTCGTGAACTTAGCAAATGTATAAATGTTTTTACACAGAAGCCACTACTCAGTATATATCTGAGAGTTCATAGAGATGAAAAACTATATGTATGTACTGAGTGTGGGAAGGCATTCATCCAGAATTCAGAATTAATTATGCATGAGAAAACTCATACTAGAGAAAAACCCTATAAATGCAGTGAATGTGGAAAGTCATTTTTCCAGGTGTCGTCTCTACTTAGGCATCAGACGACTCATACTGGAGAAAAACTTCATGAATGCAGTGAATGTGGGAAAGGCTTCTCCCTGAACTCAGCCCTCAATGTACATCAGAAAATCCATACTGGAGAGAGGCACCACAAATGCAGTGAGTGTGGGAAAGCCTTTACCCAAAAATCAACACTCCGGATGCATCAGAGAATTCATACAGGAGAGAGATCCTATATATGTACTGAATGTGGGCAGGCCTTCATCCAGAAGGCACACTTGATTGCACATCAAAGAATTCATACTGGAGAGAAGCCTTATAAATGCAGTGAATGTGGAAAATCTTTTCCTTCTAAGTCACAACTCCAGATGCATAAGCGAATTCACACAGGAGAAAAACCCTATGTATGCACTGAATGTGGGAAGGCCTTTACCAACAGGTCAAATCTCAATACTCATCAGAAATCTCATACTGGAGAGAAGTCTTATATATGTGCTGAATGTGGGAAAGCTTTCACCGACAGGTCTAATTTTAATAAGCACCAGACAATTCATACTGGAGAGAAACCCTTTGTTTGTGCTGATTGTGGGAGGGCCTTCATCCAGAAGTCAGAGTTAATTACACATCAGAGAATTCATACTGCAGAGAAGCCTTACAAATGTCCTGACTGTGAGAAATCCTTCTCCAAGAAACCACATCTCAAAGTACATCAACGAATTCACACAGGAGAGAAACCATACATATGTGCAGAATGTGGGAAAGCCTTCACTGACAGGTCGAATTTCAATAAGCATCAGACAATTCATACTGGAGATAAACCCTATAAATGCAGTGACTGTGGAAAGGGCTTTACTCAGAAATCAGTTCTGAGTATGCATCGCAATATTCATACATGAATGTAACCCTGTTTCTTGAAAATGAGAAAGCCTTATAACAGCAGTCAGGTCTAAGTGTATATCATAAAATTCATCCAAGCCAGATACTACATGAATACATTACATAATAAAAAGCATTTGTCAGGGTGTCTTACCTGAGATGAGAAAAATTATTTAGGAGAGATCCTCTAAGAATGCATTAAATGGAGGAGAATTTTCATATTTGCACAGCCTCACAAAATATAGAATTCATACTAGGGAAAATGCTGTCAGTTTGATACATTAACAAAAAAGCCTTCCTATTATAAAGAAGGCATTATAAGGCAAATTGTTAGCAAATTCTTTATAGATGGAGTGTGTAAAATTATGTAAATGACAATCATGTTTATTGTGTTATGTTAAGCAATTTAACGTGACAACATTAAAATGAAAGGTAGGACAAAAAAAATAATATATTTGATGTGTAGACCTACCCTCAGTTCTGTAGGGTTTTTGTGGCAGATATATCAAGTATGTTTCCTATTGAATATTTCTCTCATGTGAATCCATAGTTTTAAAGTCTTTATAGATTTATATATACACACATCTGCAGATATAATTTTACATGAACACATAAATAAAATCCTGTCATTCATACTGGTTTCCATGGCATCGTATTGTTATCTTCTTTCATTGTAGTACAATGCAAAATAACCTCAGACCTCTCCTGTCCTTGTATGCATGCTCCTTTGCAATGTTACTCTGTTGTTTCTCTTATTACAATGTAGGGCCCTCTCTCTACTCTTTGACTCTGAGCTTGGCCCTGTGACTTGCTTTGGCCATTGTACATTATCAGAGAGATTCAAGAAGAGGCTAGAGAATTATGAAAAGCCTGCCAAGAGGCTTATCCTCCCTTGGTACTCTTTTGAAATTGGAGACCTTCTTGTGAAGAACTCAGATTACTCTACTGGGGGATGAGAAACCAGATGGAGCAGGATGAGCCAGCCCAGCTGAGGCCCCTTAGGCCAACTGCCAAACATGAGAGTGAGGCAGTCCTCAACCTCCAGCCCCAGCCAAGACAGCCTATACCAGAAGCGCCATTAACAGTTATCCCAGCCAATCTGGAGAATTGTGAGATAAATAAAATAATTATTGTTTTAAAATGCTAAGTTTTGGGGTACTTTGTTGCACAGCAAATGCTAATAATACCTAAAGGTGCATACATTGCAGGGGTTATTGTAACAAGACATAAGATGTGACATTGGCTTTGGGCCTGGGCAGCAGGTGGAGACTGGAAAAACAATGAGGAAAAACTGCTATGAAAGGCTAGAAAAGATGGCATCCCATGTTATTTAGTAAGGAAAAAAAATAGCAAAACAATCGTCATGCTCTGTAGGAAGCTGAGGAATGTACCAAATGAACTTGTGGATTTATCTAAGGAGATTTCCAACAGAATGTTGGAAATATCAGTTTGCTTCTATTAACTGCGTATGATGAGGTACAGAAAGAGAGATATGACCTAAGAGAATTAACTGTTGCATTTGCATGCAGAATTCAGAGGACATAACAAAAAAGCCAGGACTTGCTTAGTTGGAAAATAACTGTCACATCTCCAATCTCTTCAGCCATCAAAATATTCTCAAGGTGAAAAATGGCCTCAGGGTAGAGATCAAGTACTGAGTGTGGCTGTAAATCCTTTGTTAAAAGTGTGAAATATTTAAGTTGTCATTTGGGAGACTCTCAGCTAAAGTCAATGGCTTCTTAAAACTTCATGGCATTGTCTGTAATAGCCTGACACACTGCTCAAAGTAAAGAGGGGCCTGTCTTAAGAATTGTTGACATGGCATTTGCGGCATAAAGTAAACACAAACTACATATTAGAAAACCTAAAACGTTTTAAATAGAGTTTTACTAGTGAAACTACTTCCAGGTTAGACTTAAAGAGACTGAAACAGTCCAGAATGAAAAGTGGCCTCTGGACTCCCCTCTCTAATTTCTAGGAACAGGAAGCAAGCTGAGAAAGTTACTAAGCTGCAAATATGGATCATTTCTTATGGGAAAGTAGGAATGTCTCAGAGAGAAGACTCAAGAACAATATATTAAGATGGACTGGGGAGCCATTCCCAGATAGAAGTGTGAATTAATCAAGAAACATAATCTGCCTCTGGAGCAAGGAGACCTGACAACATTTATTCTGGGATTTCAGAATTGTTATGGAATAGTGACTTATATGTGCTGCTTCTTCCTCTTTTGAATTGGAGTGTTTATTGCAGTTATGCTTTCTCTGTCACCGTTTGTGTGTGTGTGTGTGTGTGTGTGTGTGTGTGTGTGTGTGTGTGTATTGGGTGGGTAGGTGGGGTCATATGACTTGTCATTTATCTCATAGGTCTCTGGATGAAGAAACTGAGAAACTGCACCCAAGGAGCCTCAGCAACATCTGAACTTGATATAGAAGACAGAGGTCCTGGTTCTTGGTTTTTGTAACAAGGAGGTCATTGTTGACTTTGGAAAATGTTATTTTGGGAGTGAATTTAACTAAAGAAAACAACTGAGCAAACCTGAAGGGATTTCTGAACTCAGGTAATGTTACTTCACCATGAAGCTTCCAATAGAAAAAAAAATTAGGTCATTAGACTATATTGCTGAGAAATGCATTTTCAAGAATCCTGTTTGACTTGGGGTTAGAGTTGGCTAAAAGTAGAAATTGCATATTTGGAAGGTAAAAGTGAAAAAGCAACCATTACTCTAAAAGTTCAAGATTAGATTCAGTGAAGAAAAGGCACAGGGATACGCAGAAGGTTTTAATTCTTTCTCACTCTCTTCCACTCTATAGTCAGCCCTTCTTCACAACTCCCAGCCCTACTGACAAACAGTGGCCCAAGCCTAGCACCAGATGCTTGGCTGCAGTTCCACATAGGCAATGGCTTTTCATAGACCTCTCCATCAGTTCCCCCTTCACAATCTCACTTCAGCAGCTGGATGTGCCTGGCTTTTCAGATTTTCCTGCAAACTCTTAACTTATCTAACCATGACAATGTTTCAAAAGGCCTGGTTTAGTGATTTCTCTAATCTTCCAACTCCCCCTTCCATACCTTTACTTCCCCAGCTACTCTCAAAATTGTGCATGGTCTAATTCATATTTAAAAATTCTTATTTTATAATATTCATAGTGAATCGCTCCCCTGATTGAACACTCACTGTTAAAGTTACACTTTCTTTTTCTGAGAACTTGATAAACATTGCTCTTTTAAAGTTGAGTGATGCCATTAGTGAAGACTTAGACCAGGCTTGTCCAACCTGTGGGCTGCGTGTGGCCCAGGAAGGCCTTAAATGTGGTCCAACACAAATTTGTAAACTTTCTTAAAACATTACAAAAATTATGCACAGAACTTTTCTTTTAGCTCATCAGCTATTGTTAGTATAAGTGTGTTTTATGTGTGGCCCAAGACAATTCTTCAAATGTGGCCCAGGGAAACCAAGAGGTTGGATACCCCTGGTCTAGACATTAACATCCAACATGCTCAGATTTATTTACATTCCAGAACAGTAAAGATAAAGAATGTCTCCCTCCCTAAGACATTCCCAGAGATTTGCTTACATTTCAGGCTAATAAGGATAATGTCTCTTTCTCTGAAGAGGAAAGTAGGCAATAAACAATATAATAATATTGTATTATTCCCACATTTAACTATGTAAATTTTCATTCATGTAGAAATATTGAAAGAACAGTACAATGAATACATATAACTTTCATCTAGATTCAACAGTAATTTTTTCTGAAAAATTCGTGGTAAGTTATAGACATTATAACTCATAAATACTTGAGTATTTGTTTCCTAAAAGTAAGGACATTCTCCCACATAACTAGATTATCATTATCAAATTCTATGATATCTCATATCTAGTTCATTTTCTTCCTTTTTTATTGATTATATTTATCTTCACGTTTTCACCCATCCCTACCTCCTCCAGTTCACTTTCAAATTTCTCCCATCATCCACAAAATATAGGTTACAGCTTTATTAAGGTATAATTAGCATACAGCAAATAGAACTTGTTTAAAGTGTACAGTTTGATGAGTTTTTACGTGTGCATCTTTAAGACCATCACTACAATAAAAATAATAAATAGTTTAAAAATGTATGTTACTCTGAAAAATTTCCTTATGCCCCTTTATCATCCAGCCCTCTATTCCCACACCCTTACTCCACCATCTACAGGTAACTGCTGATACGTTTTTTGTGTCATTATACATTAGTTTGCATTTTCTACAATTTTATATAAATGAAATCATACCATAGGTATTCTTGTTTTGTTTGGCTTCTTTCATTCAGCATAATTATTTTGTGATTCATTTGTGTTGTTATATGTATCTGTATTCCTTGATGGTATTTTATTGTATAGATATACCAAATTTGTTTATCTGTTCATGTGTTGATAAAAAAATTGTATTCTTTCTAGTTTTGGGCTGTTACAAATAAAACTGATATGAACATTTGTATACAAGTGTTTGTCTGGATGTTGTTTTCATTTCTTTTGTGTAAATACCTAAGAATGATTGTTTTGGTCATATGGTGAGTGTATAGTTTACTATTTTCCAAAGCATTGTACCATTTCACATTCCCACCAGCAGTATATAAATGTTCCATTTGCTTGCCAAAGTGTATCTTTGCCCTTTTAATTTTAGGCATTTTAGTGGGAGTGAAGTGGTATCCACTGTGATTTTAATTTACAGTTTCCTAATAACTAATACTGTCAAGCATGTTGTGCTTATCTGTCATCTATATATCATCTTGGTTCATGTATCTTTTCATATATTTTGACCATTTTCAAACTGACCTGTTGGTCTTATATTTGAGTTGTAAGAACTCTTTATATATTCTAGGTATGTCCTTTGTTGGATATACATTTCTCCCAGGTTTGCCTTTTCATTTGAATAACAGAGGAGCAAACATTTTTTATTTTAATAGGTCCAATTTATTTATTTATTTATTTATTTATTTTTAATTCATTTTTATTGTTAGACTTATTGGGGTGACATCTGTTAGCAAGGATTACATAGGTTTCCGGCATACAATTCTACAGTGCATTGTCAACTTGATGTATAATAAGTTCACCACCTAATGTGACTTCTCTTTCCATCACCTTATATTTAGCTTCCCCTCCTCCTCTCCCACCCCCTCCCCTTTCTCCCCTCCCTAACCCACTCATCCCCAAATAAACATTAAACTATTGATTGTGTCCATGGGTTATTTTTTTGTTCATTTCTTTTTTTCTTTGCTGTGATGGAAGAAGTGACTCTGGGTGATGAGCACACAATGCAACACAGAGATGATGTATCATTTTACACTTGAAACCTACATAATTTTGCTAATTGATGTCACCCTCAACAAACAATAAATGAGTTTCTTAAAATTAAATAAATGCTTTCAATATAAAACTGAAATATTTCTGTATTATTTTTCTGTTTGTCTACCTTAATACCAGTACCACTACTGGCATTGCTATAGCTTCCATGTTATTGTAATATTGCTGATTAGTGGAGCTTCATAAGTCTTGAAGTCAGATAGTATAAGTCCTCCAACTTCACTCTTCTTATCCACAGTTGTTTTGGCTAGTGTAGGTTTTTTGAATTTACATATGAATTTTAGAATCAGCTTGTTGGTTACTGTAAAAAGCCTGCTTGGGTTTTGATTGGGATTGAATTCAATCTATACATCTTTTTGGAAAGAATTGACATTTTAACAATATTGAGTTCTCAGATACAAGAACAGGTTATATCTTTCCATATATTCAGGTCTTCTTTAATTTATCTCAGAAGTGTTTTGTAGTCTTCTAGTGTACAAATTATACACATATTTTGTCAAACTTATCCCTAAATATTTTATATGTCTATATTATGTTAAATGATATTAGTTATTTAAAGATTTTAATGTCCAGTAGTTATTTGCTAGTATATAGAAATACAATAGACTTGCATTTCTTTTTTTTATTGTTAGACTTACTGAGGTGACAGTGGTTAGCAAGAATTACATATGTTCCATTACAATTCTACAGAGCATCTTCAACTTTTTGTATAATAAGTTCGCCACCTAGTGTGAATTCTTTATCACCATATATTTAGCTTCCCCTCCCTCCTCTCCTACCTCCTCCACCTACTCTCATCCCCTTCCCACTTGTCCCCAAATAAACATTAAACTATTGATTGTGTCCATGGGTTTGTGTTTGTTTGATTTTTCTTTGTTACTTTCAGTTTTATATTCCGCATATGAGTGAAGTCATACAATTTTTGTCTTTTTCTGTCTGACTTATTTCGCTTAGCATGATGATCTCTAGGTCCATCCATTTTGTTGTAAATTACACTATTTCATCTTTCCTTGTAGCTGAGTAATATTCCATTGTGTATATACCAGAGCTTCTTTATCCAGTCATCTGTTGCAGGGCACTTTGGTTGTTTCCACGTTTTGGCACTACAGTGAACATTGGGGTACATAAGTCTTTGTGGACTAAGGTTTTCAAGATTTTTGGGTAGATCCCCAGAAGGGGGATAGCTGGGTCATATGGTAACTCCATTCCCAATTTTCTGAGGAAGCTCCACACAATCTTCCATAGCAGTTGTACCAGTTTGCACTCCCACCAGCAGTGTGCGAGAGTTCCTTTTCCTCCACATCCTCTCCAGCATTTGTTATTCTTGTCTTGTTGATAATAGCCTTTCTAACAGGTGTGAGGTGGTATCTCATTGTGGTTTTGATTTGCATTTCCCTGATAGCTAATGAGGATGAGCATTTATTCATATGTCTGCTGGCCATTTGTATTTCTTTGTGAGAGAAGTGTCTGTTTAGTTCCTCTGCCCACTTTTTAATTGGGTTGTTTGTTTTTTTTGTTGTTAAGTTATATTAGTTTTTTAATACATTTTAGATATTAGACCCTTCTCTGATGTGGTGTTTGCAAATGTTTTTCTACCATTCAGTTGTCTGTTTCTTTGCTTTGTTGATGGTTTCTTTTACTGTGCAGAAGCTTATTTGTTTGATATAGTCCCGTTCATTTATTTTTCCTTTTACTTCCCTTGCCTTTGAGGTCAGGTTCATGAAGTCTTCCTTGAGCCCTAAGTCTATGAGTTTAGTACCTATGTTTTGTTCTATACAGTTTATTGTTTGGGGTCTAATATGAAGGTCTTTAATCCATTTTGAGTTAATTTTGGTATACAGGGAGAGTTCACAGCTCAGATTCATTCTTTTGCATATGTTTTTCCAGCTTTCCTAGCACCACCTACTGAAGAGGCTGTCTTTTCCCCATTGCATATTTTTTGTTTCTTTATCAAAAATTATTTGTCCATAAATCTGTGGATTTATTTCTGGATTTTCAGTTCTCTTCCAATAGTCTATGTGTCTTTTTTTGTCAATACCAAGCTGTTTTGATTATTGATGCTTTGTAATACAAATTGAAGTCAAGGAGTTTAATACCACCAGCCTTATTCTTTTTATGTGTATTTCTTTGGCAATTCAAGGCCTTTTATGGTTCCATATAAATCTAATAATTCTTTTATCTATTTTGTGACAGTATGATTGTGGGATTTTGATAGGCATTGCATTAAATCTGTAGATTGCTTTGGGTAAAATGGCCATTTTAACAATGTAAAGTCATTCTATCCATAAACAGGGGATATCTTTCCCTTTCTTTGTGTCTACTGCAATTTCTTTCAAGTGTCTTACAGTTTTCCATGCATAAGTCTGTCACATTCTTTGTTAAGTTAATTCCTAGGTATATCATTCTTATTGTTGTGACAGCAAAAGAATTTGACTCCCTCATTTCTTTTTCTAAAGATTTGTTGTTTGTATATAGGAATGCTGTTGATTTTTGTACATTGACTTTGTATCCTGTGACTTTACTCTACTAATTTATTGTTTCTAATATTTTCCTGGTGGAATCTTTGGAATATTCTATATTATAAAGGATCAGTCATCTGCAAATAGTGACAACTTGACCTCTTTTTCCCCCAATTTGGATACTTTTATTCCTTTCTCTAGCCCGATTGCTGTGGCTAGAACTTCCAGTACTATATTGAATACCAGTGGTGATAGGGGGCATCCTTGTCTTGTTTCTGAGTTTAGAGTAATGGGCTTCCCCATTCAGTATGATGTTAGCCGAGGGCTCATCATATATGGCCTTTATTAGGTTGAAACACTTTCCTTCTATACTTATTTTATTTAGTGTTTTGATCATAAATGGATGTTGTATCTTGTCAAAAGCTTTTTCTGCATCAATTGATATGACCATATGGTCTTTATCTTTTATTTTGTTTATTTGGTATATCACATTGATTGATTTTTGTATGTTGAACCATCCTTGTGCTCCCGGAACGAATCCCACTTGATCATGATGTATGATCTTTTTCATGCATTGTTGTATTCTATTTGCTAATATTTTCTTTACAATTTTTGCAGAGTCATTGTTCTATAGTTTTATTTTTTTGTGTTGCCTTTACTAGACTTTGCTATTAGACCTCATAGAATGAGTCAGGGAGGTATTGCTTCCTCTTCAATTTTTTGGAAGAGTCTGAGGAGGATAGGCATTAATTCTTCTTTGAATGCCTGGTAGAACTCAGTGATACCATCTGGTCCAGGATTTTTGCCTCTAGGGATATTATGGATAGTCATTTCAACTTTTTTACTATTGATTGGTCTATTTAGATTATCCAGTTCTCTTTGGTTCAGTCTAGGTAGGCTATAAGTTTCTAGAAACTTGTCTATTTCTTCTAGGTTGTTAAATTTAGTGGCATAAAGCCCTTCATAATACTTTCTTATAATCCTTTTATTTCTGTGGTATCAGTGGTAATTTCTCCTCTTCCATTTCTAATTTTGGATATTTGTGTCCTTTCCTTTCATTCTTTGATTAGCCAGGGGTTTGTCAATTTTGTTGACTTTCTCAAAGAATCAGCTCTTTGTAATATTAATTTTTTCTATTGTCCTTCTGTTCTCTAATTGATTTAGCTCTGCTTTAATTTTTATTATTTCTTTTCTTCTGCTGACTTTGTGTTTTGTGTGCTCTTCTTTTTCTAGTTCTTTAAGATGGGATGTTGGAATGTTTACTTGTGAATTTTTTTTTTTTTTGCTTCTTAAGATAAGCCTGTAATGATATAAATTTTCTTCTAATTAATGCTTTTCTGTGTACCAATTAATTTTGATGTTTTATTTTCATTGTCATTAGTTTCTATAAATATTTTAATCTTTTTTCCTTTATCCAGTCATTTTTTAAATAAGATGTTGTGTAATCCCCATGTATATGTGGTTTTTTCTGCTTTCCTTTTGCCGTTGAGTTCCAATTTCAAAGCTTTGTGGTCTGAGAATTCATTTGGTATGATTTCAGTCTTTTTGAATTTGCTGAGGCTTTTGTGTCCCAGCATATGGTCTATTCTTGACAATGTTCCATGCGCACTAGAAAAGAAGGTGTAGTTTCTTTTTGCTGGATGAAGTGCCCTGTAAATGTCAATTATGTCCAATTGCTGTAATGTGTCATATAGAGCTGATCTTCATTTATTTTCTGTTTGGATGATCTGTCCATGGCTGTTAAGGGGGTGTTTAAGTCTCCCACAATGATTGTGCTTTTGTTAGTTCCTTCTTTCAGATCTATTAGTAGTTGCTTTGTATATTTTGGTGGTTTCTGGTTGGGAGCATATATATTAATTAGTGTGAAATCTTCTTATTGTTATGTGCCTTTTACCACTATGTAATGTCCATCTTTGTCCCTTGTTATATTTTTTAACCTGAAATTTACTTCATCAGAAATCAGTATGGCAACTCCCACTTTTCTCTAGTTACCATTTGCTTAGATCATTGTTTCCTATCCTTTCACTCTAAGTCTGTTTGTCCTTATGATTGAGATGTGTCTTGGAGACAGCATATGTATTGGTTTTGTTTTTGAATCCAGTCTGCTACTCTGTGTCTTTTTATTGGTGAGTTCAGTCTATTAACATTTAGAGTAATGATCAATATGTGAGGATTTCCTGGAGCCATTGATTTTTGTTTGTTTGTTTTGTTTTGTTGTTTTGTTCTTGTTTCTTATTGTCTCAACTCTATTCCATTTGTCCTGATGTGTTTTTTTTTTTTTCTTTCAGGTAGAAGAGCCTTCTTCAGTATTTCTTGAAGTGCCAGCCTTTTGCTGGCAAATTCCCTCAGCTTCTGTGTGTCTGAAAAGGTCTTTATTCCTCTTTCATATCTGAAGGGTAATTTTGCTGGATAATTTATTCTTGGCTGGAAGTTTCTCTTTTAAAGTTTTTAATATTTGGTTCCACTCCCTCCTAGCTTATAGAGTTTCTGCTCAGAAGTCTGATGTCAGTCTTATATGTTTTCCTTTAAAGGTTATAGTTCTTTCCCTGGCTGCCTTGAGAATTGTCTGTTTGTTTTTCGTTTTTTGACATCTTTAGTACCATATGTCTTGAAGAAGATCTGCTAGTATCCAAGTATCTAGGGGACCTATTTTCTTCTTGAATTTGGCATTCCAGATCTTTCCATAGGTTGGAAAGTTCTCATCTACTATTTGTTTGAGTATGGTCTCTGTAGAGTCCTCTGCTCCTTCTGCTCCTGATATTGTTTAGTCTCATGGAGTCAGATAGTTCTAACAGAGTTATTTCAATCCTTTTGGTTCTATATTTTCTATTTTCCTCTTTTTGAGATGTTTTCATGTTCTGGTCTTCGCTATCACTAATTCTTTCCTCCTTCTGGTTGGCCCTGTTTCCTATGTCAGTTATTTTGTTTCTCACTTCTTTTATTGAATTATTTCTCTCTCAAGTTTCCATCTTGATCTTCCTTATGTTTTGAATTTCTTTCTTAAGTTGTTCCTTTTGTTCACAGATTTCCTATTTTAGGTCATTCCTTTCAGCTATGGTGTTCTGCCAGTATGTTTCCATTTCTCTCAGAGCCTTTAGAATGGCTTCTTTAAATTCGCTGTCACTTAGTTTAGAAATTTCCAGGTCTATGAGACCATTTTGTGGAGGTTTTTCATCTTTTTTTTTCTGAGAAGCTTTAGATCCTAAGGCATTCATACTGTCTTTGGCATGAGGGTGTTATGTTTAGCAGAGCCCAGGACCCCTTGTCTGATTAGTATTTTTGTGGTGTCTTGCTGTAGGGCAGATAGTAGGTGGCATTAAGGGGGCAAGCTTTGGGACAGAAGGGAGGTGTTTGAGCTTTATGTGTGATCTCCAGCCATTTGGAGGTGGGGCACATCGATCTGTGGTCCCTCTGCTTCCTGCAGTTCACTGGGGAGGCTGAAGGGGAGGGGACAGGCTAAAAAAATGTGCACTGGGGCAGCTCCACCTCCTACCCTTTACTGGGGAAGCTGGGGGAGATCAGGCAAGCTGATGGGATGCAAGCCAAGGTTGCTTTTGCTGGTTGGGGCAAACGGTGTCAAATCCGCTTCTCTTGTCTCTTTACCCTGGGCATATTTACAATAGGCTTTTGTATATTGATCTTGTATCCCATAACTTCGCTAGGCTCATTTATTAGTTTAGTATCTTTTTTTGTAAATTCTGTAAACTTTTCTACATAGACCTCTTGAGTGGCTGGTAAGAGAAGCCTGGGAGATGGTTCTATAAAGTCTGTTATCTAGAGATTTTAAAATGAAGATGTCTTAAATCTGTGAACCCCTGATCCATTTCTGCCTTCCTACAGTTAGTTTGGTTCATTTCTTGGCCAAACCCTCCCTCATCCAAGCCATGTAAACTTCAGCAGATAATAAAGATAATAAACTTAGCAGAGCTGCTACCTTTTTTTTCACCATACCTGTTTCCCAACCACAGCACAATCACCCCAGTTCTTCTCTGGTGAGGGAATAGGGTAGATTCTTTGGGCCCAGTAGCTCCTGATGAACTCTTAAGAACTGTCAGTGACCCCATAGCTATTTCTCAGTCCCAGTGTTCCTCTTCTCCCTCAAAAACAAGGTCCACAAAGGGGTCAAAACCTTTGGTTCATGGTAACACCCAAAAGAAATAGCAATGTGGTTTTGTCTAGCAGAGGATATACACCAGCATGATATTTCTTCTTGTAGGTGAGTCCACAGGTCCCATTTCCTTGCTCTCTGACTTTCCTTTTGTAGATAAAACTTCCTCTGTCCCATTGTACCACTTTAAGTATGTGGGTTGCCATTCTAGGCATTCTCCAACCAGCCAACCACAACTGGATCTATATCCACCCCATGTTCAGGCTCCTCAGTTGAGCATTGAGACAGACACTTTGTGCTGACCAATGGGACATAGTCTTTGGTTCCTGCAAGCTCTTTGAAGAATGGGGCCCCTCATCCTTTCTGTTATTCTTTTTGTTATCCTAAATTGATTTGGAAATATAGGTATAGATTAAATGATATACCTTCTCTTTTTTTTCCTTTTGTACTTTATTTTTCAGTTACCTTTTACCTACAATATTATAATGATTTCAGGTGTGCAGCACAGTGATAAGCCATTTATATAACTGACTAAATCCTCAATATATCTGGTTTCCCTCTAACACCATACATAGTTATTACAATGTTGTTGACTATATGGGCTGTGCTGCATTTTACATCCCTGTGACTATGAATTTGTACCTCTTGATTTCTTCCCCCTTTTTACTCACCCCTCCAGCTCTCCTCTCATCACCCCCAACAAATCTAGTGCCCATCTGATACCACACAAAGTTACCACATCCTTATTGATGAAATTTTCATGTTATACTCTACATCTCCATGATTATTGCCTTGTAACAACCAAACTAAACTTCTCCATCCCTTTCCCTTATTTTATGCACTCTCCCATCCCTCCTCTTACCATAAAGAAATTCCTATAACATTCTTTGTGGTACTGGTTTGGTGATGAACTCCTTTAGCTTTTTCTTGTCTAAGAAGTTCTTTATCTTCAATTTTGAATGCTAGCCTTGCTGAGTACATTATTCTTGGTTGTAGATCCTTGGTTTTCATCACGTTAAATATTTTCTGTTATTCTCTTCTGGCCTGCAACATTTCTGATAAGAAATCAGCTGAGAGTCAAATGGATACCCCCTTATAAGTTACTACTTGCATTTCTCTTGCTTCTTTTAGAATTTTCTCTTTTTTCTTTAACTTTTGCTATTTTAGTTATGTGTCTCAGTGTGTTTCTGTTTGGGATCATCTTGTTTGGGACTCTGGATGTTTCCAGGGCTTGTATGTCTGTTTCCTTCACCAGGTTTGGAACACTTTCAGTCATTATTTTTTCAAATAAGTTCTCAATACCTTAGTTTTCCTCTTCAGCTTCTGATAGTCCTATGATGTGAATGTGATGCCTAATGTTGTCCCAGAGGAATCTCAAACCATTCTATTTTTTTTATTCCTTTTTCTATTTGCTGTTCAGATTGGATGTTTTGTGATAGTTTTTCTTATAAATCACTGCTTTGTGCTTCTACTTCATCTAGTCTGGTGACTCCTTTCATACCATTCTTCATTTCAGTTTTTGTAATCTTCATCTCTGCTTCATCCTTTATAATGGTTTGTATGTCTTCCTTTATGCTTGCTATCTCTCTTTTGAAATTATCATTAAGTTCCCTGAGCATTTTTATAATCGTTGCTTTGAGTTGTTTTTGTGGGTTGTTTTCCCCCATCTCTTTTACTTTGATTGTCTGTTGTTTGGATTTATTTTCAGCTCCCTTTCTCTGGTTTCTCATTCTGGCAGCCTCTCTGTTTGTGGATATTCTGCTCCTTAACCTGACACTCACTGCTGCAGTTTCTTTGGTGTTAGCTGAGGATACTCTGTGGCCAGAGGTCTGTGTGGGAGAGGGACTCAGGTCTTTGTTTTCTTCCTGGTGTTGCAAGGTCATGCAAGTAGGATGGATGTAATCATGCCCTTTTGTTTTCGGTTTTCGCTGAGGACTCTTCCCTGAGCCTTGGGGGTCAGTCCTGCATGCTGGTCTCTCAGACCGTGTTGATTGAGGGCTGAGAAACATGTACGCAATGCACACTTTTTTCCTTCTTCCTGACTGGAGGGAGGTTGTGCTGCAGTTCCTCACTGCCCACCTTGCTCTCCCTCCTCTTGGAACTGGAGTGAAGTCAGACTGCTGCTTCTTACAGACCCTGCTGGCACCTCCTGGGGGCCAAAGTGAGGTCTGGTTGCTGTCTCAAGCTCCCACCTCTGGGCTCCTTTTTTCTGTCCTGCAGACTGAGTGAAGTCCAGAAAGCTCTTCTTCCTACTTCCTCCCCCAGCAGTAGAGTTCCAGGCTGGGACCCACACATGGCCAGCATCTCTACTTTAATGCAATGAGTGGGTTTTAATTTTTTTTCTTTTCTCTTTTTTCCTTTTTATTGTTAAATTAATTGGAGTGACATTGGTTAGTAAAAATTACATAGGTTTCAGGTGTACAATTCTATAGTACATCATCTATGTGTTGTGTTATGTGTTTGTTACTCAGAGTCAGTTCTCCTTTCCTCACCATATACTTGAGATCCTGTTCCTTCTCTCCCACCTTCCCCTCATACCCTCAGAAAGCACTGACCACTAAACTATTGATTGTGCCCATGAGTTTTTGCTTCTTTATTGCTTTCTGCTTTGTGTTCCACAAATGAGTGAAATCATATGGTTTTTGGTTTTTTCTGTGTGGCTTATTTCACTTCGCATTATGGTCCATCCATGTTGTCATAAATGATTCTATTTCATCGTTTCTTATGGCTGAGTAATAGTGCATTGTGTATATGTACCACAGATTCTTTAGCCAGTTTCCTATCAAAGGACACTTTGGCTATTTCCATGATTTGGCCACTGTGAGTAGTGCTGCAATGAACATGGGGGTGCGTATATCTTTGCAGACTAAGATTTTCAAGTTTTTTGGGTAGATGCCCAGAAGGGGGATTGCCAAGTAATATGGTAACTATTCTTAATTTTTTGAGGAATCACCATAGTGTCCTCTATAGTGGTTGTACCAGTTTGCATTTCCACCAGTAGTGTATGAGGGTTCCTTTTTCTCCAACCCTCTCCAACACTTGCTATTTCTTGTGTTGTTGATTATAGCCATTCTAACAGGTGTAAGGTGGTATCTCATTGTGGTTTTGATTTACATTTCCCTAATAGCTAGTGAAGTTGAGCAGTTTTGTTGGCCATTTGTATGTATTCCTGGGAGAAGTACCTGTTCAGATCCTCTGTCCATATTTTAATTTTATTTTTTTTATTGAATTGTATAAGTTCTTTATATATTTTAGATATTAGCTCCTTATTATTTTTTTTTCAGAATAAATGGGAATATGTTATTTATTTAGGTGATTAGTGTGACAATGTCACCTCTTTTTTTAAATTCATTTTTATTGTTAGACTTATTGGGGTGACATCTGTTAGCAAGGATTACATAGGTTTCAGGCATACAATTCTACAGTGCATTGTCAACTTGATGTATAATAAGTTCACCACCTAATGTGAGTTCTCTTTCCATCACCTTATATTTAGCTTCCCCACCTCCTCTCCCACCCCCTCCCCTTATTAGACGTATTGTTCACAAATATATTCTACCATTCTGTTGGCCGTCTCTTTGCTTCATTCACAGTTTTTTTTACTGTGCAGAAGCTTTTTAGCTTGATATACTCCCATTTGTTTATTTTTGCTTTTACTTCCCTTGCTTTTGAGATCAGGTTCATGAAGTCCTCCTTGAACCTGAGGTCTGTAAATTTAGTGCCAATGTTTTCTTCTATGTTGTTTCGGGTCTTATGTGGAGGTGTTTAATTCATTTTGAGTTAATTTTGGTATCTGGTAACAGTTTGCAGTTCAGATTCATTCTTTTGGATGTGGTTTTCCAAATTTCCCAGCACCATCTACTGAAGAGGCTTTCCCCACCCCATTGTTTATATTTCCTTTCTTTGTCAAAAAATATGTTCATTTATTTCTGGGATTTTTATTCTGTTCTATTTGCCTGTATGTCTGATAAGCATCAATAATCATTACCTCTCCTTTAGTGTAATCAGGATCTGTGACTTCCTTGTAGCCAATAGAATATGGCAAAGGTGAAGGGATTGCACATATAGTTAAGGTCCCAGATCAGTTGGTTTTGAAATAATTAAAAGGAATATTACCCTAGCTGTGCCTGATTAATCAAGTAAAAACCTTTAAAAAAGGACTGAGCCCTCTCTGAAGTTAGAGATTTTCTGTTGCTGGCTTTGAAGAAATAAGATTCTGTGAATTAAGTGACAATTATGGGGAAGCCTATGTGGTAAGAAAATGTGGGCAACCATGAGGAGATCTCATTTTATCTTAGCCAAAAGGCCAAGAAGCAATATATAATTGGAGATTTCAATAACTCACTTTTAATAATGGATAGAACAACCAGGTAGAAGATCAGATCAAGGCAACAGAAAATGTGAACAATACTAAAAATGAACTAGATTGAAATATATCTACAGAACACTTCACCCAACAGCAATAGAATACTTGTTATTCTCAGGTACACATGGGACATTTTCTAGAAGAGACCATATGCTAGGCCATAGGCTCCTCCCATTTGGTGTCATTCTGTGGGGCAAGAGATGTGGAGATTTGATACCAAACTGATTTTGCTTTTTCTGTGTTTGTAAGTAATAAACTGGATGAATTTGGGCTCATTTTATCCTTACTGGCTTAATATGAAAGTGTGATTAGCCAGCATAGCAGCTTCAGTAATGATTCTTATGACCCTGTTAGCTATCACACTGCTGTTAAGACACTTATAATTTCACAGAGGATCCCTCAACAAATGAAACAGCTTATCATCTGATGGTACTTAATGATTGACAAACCTCATCCTTGCTATGAAGTCTCCAGTCAGCTTTATACTGCATTGATCTTAATATAAACAGACACACACAGACCACCAGACATTTGAAGAAGACTTCCAACATGAAAGACAGAGAACAAAACACACAAGATATTTTAAAAAGGAACTCAAAGGAAATAAAGACAATATAGGGAACAGAAGACTTCAAGCAAATTATATTTTTATAATAAAAAATACAAGAGGAGATATTGCCATCATGAAACAAGAATAAACTATCATGAGCAAAGAAGAATTTTGGGATTTCTGGTCAAGATGAGGAGATAGGTAAATGCTGTCCTTACCTCCTCTCATGACTATATCAAAATTACAACTAAACTACACAACAACCATCATGGAGAATTGCCTGAAACCCAGCTGAACTGAAGTGCTACAAATAAGGAAATACTAAAGAAATGACCTTGAGATTGGTAGGAGGGGCAGAGATGCAGAATGAACTGGTCCCACACCTGCATGTGATCATTAAAATTTTGGAGGGAATATATGGTGATGGAAAGAGAACTCACACTGGGTGGTGAACTTATTATGCAACCAGCTGGTGATGCACTCTAGAATTGTACACCTGGAACCTATGTAATTCTTACTAACCAATATCACCCCAATAAGTCTAACAATAAAAAAAAATTGGAGGGATGTCTTGGCTTTAGAGGTCTCCCCTGGAGGAACAAAGGGCTCCAGCCCCACACCAGGCTCCCCAGCCTAGGGTTTCTGTGCTGGGAAGAGAAGTCCCCATAACTTCTGGTAGTGAAAACCAGCAGAGATTGTGGCTGAGACAGAGGGCAACTATAGTCCCAGGTACTCCTCTTAAAGGGTCTGCACACAGGCTTACTCGATGATGGACTCACTCTGAGATCCAGCACTGGGGCAGAAGCTTGGAAGGCACCAGAAACATATAGGGAGAAACTGAGTTGTCTGGCTTCAGGGAGAGGGCTGGAGGGACAGCTTTCTCTTGGATGGAGAAGCTGGTGGAAGCTATTATTTCTCTATTGAGCCCTTCCTCCTCCCAGCATGCAGATGCAGGCAGCCACCATATCTAAGTCTTCATCAAACTGGCTAACACCCTTCATTCACCCTAACCTGGTGGTTCTGATATCCCCACCCCCCACAGCACCACCAAACTTGAAGGGCCCTGCAAGATGCCTCCAGTGGCTTTTCCATACAAATGGCCTGCCTTAGCTCATGTTGCAGACTTTCCTGAAATATCAAAGGTTCAAAAAACCCAAACAAGTAGCATCTGGCATTGGCATGTCCCATACCTCTAGTTGAGCAGCCCTAACTCCAGCACTGGTGACAGCCAGGCTTAGTTCATGTCTTGGCCTCTTGAGGCACTTCCAAGCACAGTATGGGCAGCAGTCATCCTCAGGTTGCTTTGTAGCTTATACCAGGTAGCAAGGCACAGGCAGTGGCTGAACTTGGCCTGTGGTGGGGTCTCTTGCAGGATGCCCTAGGGCTGGCACACCTAGTGGCCAGCTTGGGACCAAGCCAGAGCATCACCTGGCCATCTCCAAGGACAACACACCAAAAGGGCAGACTGGACAGGCATCAGATACCTGCTAAAGTGAATCCTGCTCTGTAGATTTAACTCCAGCTCAACAGTTACTCCACTGTAGTTATGGCCAGTCCTCACAACAAATCAGCTCATGGATCAATCTCTGCTGATGATGTGCAAACAGCAATCAAGGCTCAACTACAACAGGAGGGCACACACAACCCACACAAGGGCACACCTGGAGCACTTGGCTCAGATGACCAGGGAGTCTGCACCACTGGGCCCCACACCATACCTACTACGTAAAGCCACTCTACTAAGCCCAGGAGGCATAGCAGCCCTACCTAATACGTAGAAATAAACACAAGGAGGCAGCCAAAATCAGGAGACAAAAAATATATACCAAATAAAAGAACAGAACAAAGCTCCACAAAAAGAAAAAAACAAAATGGAGACAAGCAGTCTACCGGACATGGAGTTCAAAATGGTGGTTATAAGGATGCTCAATGATCTCAGGGAGCACTTCAACAAAAAGATAGGAAACATAAGAATGGAGATCAAAAACATAAAACAGAACCAGTCATAAATAAAGAATACAATAACAGAAATGAAGAACACATTAGAGGAAATCAACAGTAGACTAGTGAAGCAGAGGATCAAGTCAGCAATTTAGAATATAAGGTGGCAGAACACACCCAATTCAGAATGGCAAAAAGGAAAAAGAATCCAAGAAATGAAGACAGTTTAAGGGGCCCCTGGGATAATATCAAGCATGCCAACATTTGCATCATAAGGGTACCAGAAGGAGAAGAAAGAGAGCAGGGAACTGAAAACCTATTTGAAGAAATATTGACTGAAAACTTCCCTAAACTGATAAAGGAAATGGATATTTAAGGCTAGAGAACATCAAGTTCCAAACAAGATCAACCCAAAGAGACCCACACCAAGATACATCATAATTAGCTGAACTGAAGCCCTACAACTATGGACATACAGAATAAGTCACCTTGAGATGAGTAGGAGGAACAGAGACACAGAACAGGGTGGTCCCACACCCTCACGTGACCATTAAAAATTAGGAGGGATATCTCGGTTGCAGAGGTGCACCCCCCAATGAGAAGCAAGTGGTTCCACCCCAACAACAGCCTCCTAAGCCCACGGTTCCACTGCCAGGGAGAGAAGTCCCCATAACTTCTAGCTGTGAAAACCAGCAGAGATTGTGGCTAAGTGGGCCAGAGAGTAGATACAGTCTTAGGTGCTCCTCTTAGAGAATCCATGCATGAACTTACTGACGGCCTCACTCACTCTGTGTTCCAGCACTGTGGCAGCAGCTTGAAAGACGCCCAGTAAGACCCAGGGACTTACTGGGAGGAACTGTATTATCTAGCTTTGGGGTGAAGGCTGGAGGGGCAGCCTTCTCCCAGAGGCAAGAACTGGCAGAAGCCATTGTTTCTTTGTTGAACCCATTCCCTCCCTATGTGCAGACAGAGGCAGATGCCATATCTGAATCTCCATCAAACTGGCTATATCACCTTTCGTTGTTCTCACCCTAGTGATTTTCTGAGACTCCTACTCCACCCAAATTTCAGGCACACCAAAACCACTTCCAGTGACATTTCGATATAACCTGTCTTAGCTCATGATGTAGACTTTCATAAAATCTCTCAAAACGTCACAAAACCCAAACAAGCAGCACTTGGTTTTCGCATATCATGTACCTCTGGCTGAGCAGCTCTAAGCCTGGCACTAGTGGCAGATGGCCTTGGTTGCAGATGGTTTATTGAGGCACCACCAAGCCCAGTGCAGGTGGCAGCCATCTGCAGACCCCTTTGTGGTTCATATCAGGTGGCCTTGGGCAAGACACAAGCTGTGGCTAAACTTAGCTTGAAGGGTATCCACTTTTAGGATTCCCCAGGGCTGGCATGCCCACTGGCCAGATTTGGGTCAAACCAGAACATCACCTGGCCACCTCCAAGGATGACACATCCAAAGAACACATGGGGCAGGCAACAGAGCCCCTCTAAAGTGAACCCTGCTCTGTAGGGTCAGTGCTTGCACCACAGCTCCTCCACTGTAGTCACAGCCAGTCCTCACTACCAATCGACCTGAGTGTCAACCCACCTCATTGATATATAAACAGAAACAAAGGCTCAACTACAATAGGAGAACACACACAACCCACACAAGGGACATTCTGCAACATCTGGCTCTGGTGACCAGGGAGACAGCATCACTGGGTTCCCCAGAACACCTACCACATAAGGCCACTCTACTAAGACTGGGAGGCTTAGCAGCCATATGTAATACATAGAAACAAACTCAAGGAGGCAGACAAAATAGGGAGACAAAGAAACATGTCTCAAATAAGAGAACAAAGATTCAGAAAAATAACTAAACAGCATGGACATAAACCACCTACCAGATGCAGAATTTCAACAATGATCACAGAGAGAACTTCAACAAAGAGATAGGAAACATAAAAGTGGAAATAGAAAACATAAAGAACCAACCAGAATTAAAGAATACAATAACTGAAATGAAGACTATATTAGAGGGAATCAACAGTAGTTTAGATAAAGCAGAGGATCAAATTAGCAATTTAGAAGAGAAGGTAGAAGAAAATACCCAATCAAAACAGCAAAAAGAAAAAAGAATCCAAGAAAATGAGGACAGTTTAAGGGACCTCTGGGACAACAAGTGTATTAACATTTGTGTCAAAGGGGTACCAGAAGAAGAGTTCAAAGAATTGAAAACCTATTTGAAAAAATAATGACTAAAAACTTCCTTAACCTTGTGAAGAAAATAAATATACAAGCCCCAAAACACAGAGAGTCCTAAACAATATGAACCCAAACAGGTCCACACCAAGACACATCATAATTAAAAGGGCAAAGGCTAAAGACAAAGAAAAAAATCTTAAAAGCAGTAAGAGAAAATCAGTTATTTACCTACAAGGGAGCACCCATAAAACTGTCAGCTGATTTTTCAACAGAAACTTTGCAGGCCAGAGGGATTAGCAGGAAATATTCAAAGTGATAAAAAGCAAGGACCTATAACCAAGATTACTCTACCCAGCAAAGCTATCAGTTAGAATTGAAGGAAAGATAAGGTGTTTCACAGACTAGCTAAAGGAATTTATCACCACCAAAAAGTATTACAAGGAATCTTAGAGGGACTTGAAAAAGAAAAGACAAAAAATATGAATAACAAAATGGAAATAACTGTGTATCTATCAACAATTACTTTAAATGTAAATGTGTTAAATGCTGCAATAAAAAGACAGGGTGGTTGAATGGATAAGAAAACAAGACCTTTGAGGAGTTCGGGAAGATGGTGGATTAGGTGGATGCAGTGTCTGCAAACTCCAAGACCACAGCAGCATTGCAGATAGAAGGGGAAACAGTCAACCTTGGGGAGCATTGGAGGACTGACTGAGTAGAACCCTAAGGGCTGAGGATATAGAGAAGGAGGCCCAATTGAGACTGGTAGGGAAGAGTGGTGTCCTCAGACCTACAGATAGTGAGGGAGCTCTAGGAGGAAAACCTCAGGCACAGGAACTCCCACAGAGTAGTGAGGGGTGCTGAGGCCACACTAGATTCCCCCCACCCCAGCCCAGGAGCCCCATGTGGGAGAGAGGAAAACTCATTATACCTGGAAGTTAAAATCATCCAGAATTCTGTCTGTGTGAGTGCAATGAAGGTTGAGGAACTCCAGGTGCTCTCCTGTAGGGTGCGCACATGGGCTCAGCTGCTTGCCATGCTCACCTGTTGTTCAGCAGGGGCACGACATCACTGGAGGTAACAGAGTCATTCTAGGAAGTATTGAGCTGTGGGTTTTCAGAGTGTGGGATAAAGGATCCCATTGTTTGAGTGCAGAGCATGCCACATGTGGAGCACACAGGAGGACACCATTTTCTTCATTAAACCCTTCCCCAAAAGGTCAACTCTTAGACCTCACTGGTCTAACAAAACCTGTGCATGCTCATGACACACCTGAAAAACCACACCCACCACAGTTTAAACTACACCTCCCAGGATACTCTAGGCTGCCAAGTGCCCAACCTAACCCTACAAGCTGCACTGAAGTCAAGCTTCCCATTTCAGAATAAAAGCTATTGAACTCTTAAAAAAGAAAAGAGCTCCCCTGCTAAAAAGGATACAAACACCCTGGAATTTCACCCAGATCACTAGAGCTGTGCCCTGTACACCCAGTAGGGTACCCAGGACAGCAGAGCAAACAGCCTTGTCCTAGTGTTTTGTTTTGTTTTGTTTTTTTGCTTTTCCTTATTTTTCTCAGTCTGATACAGGAAAGGCTGTCTGTGACTCACTGAGGAGAGATCAGTGCTACTCTGCAGCTCCCTCTGCTGCTCCCCCTGAACAGCTAAGAGTGAGATAAGAGTGAAAAAAAAAAACAACCCACTGGACTCTCTCTCTCTCTCTCTCTCTCTCTCTCTCTGTGTGTGTGTGTGTGTGTGTGTGTGTGTATAATTATTCTTTTTTCTTTTCTTTTTTCATTCCTTTCCATGATTTTCTTTTATCATTACTCTTTCTTAAATTTTATTTTTATATATCTATATATTTTTATTTTTTAATTTAATTTAATTTTTTATTAATAGTACCATTTTCTCTACTTTTATTTCTTTATTTTTTCCTTTTTTTTCTTCCTCTTTCAAAGTGTGATCAGGCACACTAGAGATTTGCCCAATTCAAAACCAGTTGACTGAGTGATTGGCTCTATCCAACTAGTGGGGAAAAATGTTCTTGCAGACGTTTGCAGGAGCAGCTGTCTGCAAATTGCCAGAGAGCTTCTGGTGCCACTCTGATGCCTTTCTAGGACAATGAAAAGTGTGCTGCAAGTGACAGATTCTTTCATCGTCTACCACCAGGTTTACACAAAACCCTTTGGTTTTTGTTTATTTGTTTGTTTTAACTTCACCTTTCTGTATTTTTTTCTTTTTCACTTTTTTCTTTTTTTTTTTGTCATTTTTTGAAGTCGTTTTCATGATGTACTTCATTTGTATTTCATGTATTTAATTTTGTTTTGTTTTTTGGTTTTGTGTTTTTAATTCATTTTTATTGTTAGACTTATTGGGGTGACATCTGTTAGCAAGGATTACATAGGTTTCTACAGTGCATTGTCAACTTGATGTATAATAAGTTCACCACCAAATGTGACTTCTCTTTCCATCACCTTATATTTAGCTTCCCCCCTCCTCTCCCACCCCTCCCCTTTCTCCCCTCCCTAACCCACTCGTCCCCAAATAAACATTAAACTATTGAAAGCAAAGAAAAAAGAAATGAAGAAACAAATAACCCATGGACACAAACAATCAAAATTTAAATATTTTTAATCCTTACTTTTAATTTCTTTATTATTTTTGTAATTTTATCATTATTATTATTATTACTTTGTTCCCTTCTTTTTTTCATTGTAACATTATTTATTTTTTAGAATTTATTTGTATTGTTAGACTTACTGAGGTGACATCTGTTAGCAAGAATTACATAAGTTTCAGGCATACAATTCTATAGTGCATTGTCAACTTGATGTATAATAAGTTCACCACCTAATGTAACTTCCCTTTCCATCACCATATATTTAGGTACCCCTCCCTCCTCTCCCATCTCCTCCCCCTTCTTCCCTCCTCTCCTTACTCATCCCCAAATAAACATTAACCTATTGATTGTGTCCATGGGTTGTTTGTTTGTTCATTTATTTTCTCTTTGTTGCTTTCAGTTTTATATTCCGCATATGAGTGAAGTCATACCATTTTTTGTTTTTTCTGTCTAGCTTATTTCCCTAAGCATGATGATCTCCAGGTCCATCCATTTTTGTTGCAAATGGCAATATTTCATCTTTTCTTATAGCTGAGTAATATTCCATTGTGTGTATGTACCACAGCTTCTTTATCCAGTCATCTGTCGCAGGGCAC